>JAAOOA010001571.1:5000-107381 GCA_012861695.1 Trematomus loennbergii | reverse complement strand
CAGGGTCGTGCCTCATCTTCCAGCAGCAGGAATAAGAGTCAGTCAGGTGTAGGACCATGGTTCTCTGGGGAACAGATTGTGAACAGATTGTTCACCAGAGTGGGAAATAATGGAAAGAAGGAACACTATTTTTGGATAGCTACAGATGATTGAGACACAGCTTCGATCAAACCAAAATATCCTACTATCCTTTCAGAAATGTGTAAAGTTAGGAACAAATATTGTGATGGATCTTTTATGTTAATTGTAGTATTGTCTCAATTGTGATTTAATTTTTTGTTCATTCAGAGATTCTTACTGAGTGCCAAAGGACGCTCAAATTCAACCTGAAGAAAAAAATTGAGAAAATCATGGAAACTGGTAATTCAAGACCTCTAAATGAAATCTACACGGAAATCTACATCACCAAGGGAGAAACTGCAGCTGAAGAGCATGAGGTCAGACAGATTGAAACAGCATCCAGGAAACCAGACAGACCAGAAACAATCATCAGACAAGAAGAACTCTTTAAAGCCTCACCTGGAAGAGATGCACCAATCAGAGTGTTGACAAAGGGAGTGGCTGGCATCGGGAAAACAGTCTTAACACAGAAGTTCACTCTGGACTGGGCTGAAGGCAAAGCCAACCAGGACATCCAGTTCATATTTACATTACCTTTCAGAGAGCTGAATAGGCTGAAGAAAAATTACAACTTGGTGGAACTTGTTTATCACTTCTTCTCTGAAACCAGAGACGCAGGAATCTGCAGGTTTGATCAGTTCTCGGTTGTGTTCATCTTTGACGGTCTGGATGAGTGTCGACGTCCTCTGGACTTCCACAACACTGACATCCTGACTGATGTCACAGAGTCCACCTCAGTGGATGTGCTGCTGACAAACCTCATCAGGGGGAAGCTGCTTCCCTCTGCTCGCATCTGGATAACCACACGACCTGCAGCAGCCAATCAGATCCCTCCTGAGTGTGTGGACATGGTGACAGAGGTCCGAGGGTTCACTGACCCACAGAAGGAGGATTACTTCAGGAAGAGATTCAGAGATCAGGAGCTAGCCAGCACCATCATCTCCCACATCAAGACCTCACGAAGTCTCCACATCATGTGCCACATCCCAGTCTTCTGCAGGATCTCTTCTTCAGTTCTGGAGAAAATGTTGAAAACCAGAGAGGGAGGAGAACTGCCCAAGACCATGACTGAGATGTACATCCACTTCCTGGTGATTCAGTCCAAAGTGAAGAACGTCAAGTATGATGGAAAAAGTGAGAGAGATCACCACTGGAGTCCAGAGACCAGGAAGATGATGGAGGCTCTGGGAAAACTGGCTTTTGAGCAACTGCAGAAAGGCAACCTGATCTTCTATGATCACGACCTGACAGACTGTGACATCAATATCACAGAAGCCTCAGTGTACTCAGGAGTGTTCACAGAGGTCTTTAGAGAGGAGAGTGAACTGTACAAGGACACGGTGTTCTGCTTTGTCCATCTGAGCGTTCAGGAGTTTCTGGCTGCTCTTCATGTCCATCTAACCTTCATCAACTCTGAGTCAACTTGATGGCCCCCTGGTGGTATAAAATCTTCAGACGAGAACCTAAACATCTCTACCGGAGGGCTGTGGCCACGGCCTTACAGAGTCCAAACGGACACCTGGACTTGTTCCTTCGTTTCCTCCTGGGTCTTTCACTGCAGACCAATCAGAAACTCCTACATGGCCTGCTGACAGAAACAGGAATTAGCTCAGAGATCAACCAGAAAACAGTTGATTACATCAAGAAGAAGATAAGAAAGAACCCGTCTCTGGAGAGAAGCATCAACCTGTTCCACTGTCTGAATGAACTGAATGATAGTTCTCTAGAGGAGCAGATCCAACAGTACCTGAGTTCAGGAAGTCTCTCCACAGATAAACTGTCTCCTGCTCAGTGGTCAGCTCTGGTCTTCATCTTACTGTCATCAGGAAAAGATCTGGACGTCTTTGACCTGAAGAAATACTCTGCTTCAGAGGAGGCTCTTCTGAGGCTGCTGCCAGTGGTCAAAGCCTCCAGGAAAGCTCTGTAAGTGGAGATACAAACAACATTGACCAGTTTTTAAAATGATAAATAAAATAAATTGTGTTCATTGCTAATCCTTCCCCAGGCTGAGTGGCTGTAAGCTGTCAGAGAGAAGCTGTGAAGCTCTGTCCTCAGTCCTCAGCTCCCAGTCCTCTAGTCTGAGAGAGCTGGACCTGAGTAACAACGACCTGCCGGATTCAGGAGTGAAGCTGCTGTCTGCTGGACTGGAGAGTCCTCACTGTGAACTGAAGACTCTCAGGTCTGTAATCAGCTGATATCTAAAGTACCAGCACATGTTTGCAGTCATTCCTCCTGTCCAGTTTTATCAAAGCAGAATAATCGTGACTTTTAAAAGGTTCTTTGTGGTTTTGGTTGTTTAGTTTTTTGTCATCAAACCATAAACAAAAAAATAGAGGTATTAATTATACTAAATTTAGGATCAATGATGTTGAATATCTACATAGCAATTAAGGCAGAACAATTCACAAACATGCAGAAGAAAATTGAAATTGAGATTAGACAATTGAAAATATTGCAGTAAATCACCTTAACCTGTTAAGCCCGGCAGCCCCGCTTTCTTTTTATTTATTTTTTCAACATGAAGAGATCTATGGATACCTCTCTCAACACCCATATGAAACAGAACTGTAAACAGATGTTCTTTTTCTTTATGGATATTTTACTAATCACTCCCTTTTAAACTCTATTCTTGTTTTACTGCCATATAGTATTCCATAACTGTTTTTCATTTATTCTCTTATTTTTTTTATAACTATAATGATCATATGAAGGTGTGCCGCGGAAATAATCTTTTGAATAATTTGTGACCAAACCGTTTGAGACGCACTGAGATAACTTAGACTAAAGTTAAGTATCTAAACACTCAGAGAGTCCTTTAGCTCACCTGAGTCTCTCAGTCTGAGAGGAGAGGACTCTCCTCCAGCTTCTTGTGGAACAAACAGCTCCTTATGTCCGTTAGTGCAGCTAGCAAACCAGATGCTAACAACACCGTCCATGCTGGCACCGGTCCCTCTATCTCCCTCTCTCTCTCTCTCCTCCCTCCCCCTCTCTCCCTCTCTCTCTCTCTATCACACTAAATGCGCTATTGCCACACACACACAGAGCCGAGCTTGAATGACACAAGCACACGTTTATTACCATGCAACTCTCTGATTGGTCTGGTGTCATGCCTCTGTTGCATTCACTGAACACGGGAAATTACAGTCCTGCCGTCTTCTCTAGTGTCATGATGAGGTTCACGTAAAGCACGGTTAATGTATTATATTATTGAGGGCTACAGAAAAAACATTCGGGGCAGGCCAGGTGAGCACACACTACAAAGATGTAAAAGATGTAAAATATTATTTGACCAACAATGTGGAATTTATTGGCTACATATTACACAGATTATGCACAGCGGGAGCAGCAATAACCGTCAAATAATAATTCAAACAGGGGAGCTCCGCACCGCCTGCCTGCCGCTAGGGGGTGCTGCAGCGCCCTCAGCACCCCCTTTCCCGCGCCCCTGGTTAGGATCAGTGCCAGGATAGATGCGAGCTAGTTTACTTTTGGACCAGTGCACTCTGTGGACCACTTTACATTGTAAAACCCCGTGGCGTGCACAAATGGATGATGTGTGGACACGTTTCAAAATAGACTGCCAAACCTCAGTCCCTATCTCGCAATTGAGGTCCTCTGACCAATTAGTGCGAAAGTTATCAGAGGGCAGAGGGTGGCATGTGAAAAGAGTATTGTATAGCTTTGAAATGGTACCCTTGAGGTTAGGGTTAATACTTTAACCCAGGTAGAAGGAGGAATAGCAGGGAAACTTGGAAAACGATTACGAATAAAATCTCGGACTTGTAAATATCTGAAGAAGTGGGACTTAGGTAGATTGAATTTACGGGCTAGCTGATTAAAAGATGCAAATGTTCCATCAATGTAAAGTTGACACAATCCCATTGATCTCCCATATTGAAAAGGCAGCATCAGTGATAGAGGGAGTGAACAGCGGATTGGTTTAAGTTGAGTCCAGATCTTGAGACAGCTTTTAACTACAATTGACTGGCTAACAGTTGGTGAAAACCTAAAGAGCATTTCAAGATTTCACCATTGTGCAAATTGCAACATTTCCTCTACTATAAAGGATGCTACAAGCCTGTCCATCTCTGCTTTGGTTACCGGTCCAAATTCTAGTTGTTGCTGGTTCGGAGTTGGCACTCGGCACACACTCAACATCCTCACTCTGGGTTCGGGGGTCCTTAGCTATTAGCTTCACCTTAGCATGTGTTCTTTGCAGGTGCTTGTTGAGGTTTGACGTTGTGTTTGCAGCAGTGGATAACAGCTTCTGGCCTGGACACAGTTTGCACCTCACCGTCACATTCCTGTCCTTTCTTCGGACGAACTCAAAATAATGGGCTTACCTCCACCCCTCGAAAGTTATCGCTGACTCAGCCATGTTTATGCACTGCATGTGGACGCGCAAGTCGCGCAAATGTTACGTAAATATAAACCTGCGGCGGATACCCCTCTTGTCTGTCAAAGGGAGAATCTAGTAATCCTTTATGTTAGTGGGCTAACTGTAGTGTGACTGAATTTATAAAAGTAACAAAGTAACGCGTGTTAGTAACTGTAGTGTGATTACTGCATTTATAAAGGTAACGCGTTACATTACACCGTTACCGACAAATGTAATATTTAGGGCTGTCAGTCGATTAAAATAGTTAATCGCGATTAATTGCAAATTAATCGCACATTTTTCATCTGTTCTAAATGTACCTTAGAGGGATATTTTTCAAGTTTTTAATACTCTTATCAACATATGAGTGGACAAATATGCTTTATATGTTTGTTTATTATCATTTGAACAATGACAAATATTCTCATGAATATTAAACACAACAACCTCTGAACATTACGCGTGTGTGTGTGTGTGTGTGTGTGTGTGTGCGTGCGTGCGCGCGCGTGCGTGCGTGCGTGCGTGCGTGCGTGCGTGTGTGTGTGTGTGTGTGTGTGTGTGTGTGTGTGTGTGTGTGTGTGTGTGTGTGTGTGTGTGTGTGTGTGGTGTGTGGACACTGTGATGGATCGTTGGAGCTATGTGCAGCTCAAGGCATATATGCTCGAACGGGAGCTGCCTGGACGCTGCAATCATGTTGCGCGCACTATCCGTGCTGAGTGTGCTGACTTCTCGTACAATGTCCCACTGTCTGGCTACCTGCATAAAGTCAAGTGCTCGGCGCAGTTGTCGGCGAAATGTCGCTCCTCTGTTTTCATTGAAACAGCTCCTTATATCCGTTAGCGCAGCTAGCTAGCACCAGATGCTAACAACAACAACACGTAAGGTGTGCCTCGCTCGGCCACACATACACACACCCTCCCGGTCCTCCCGATGGCCAGTCCGGGCCTGCCGGTGAGCGTGGAAGTGTGGTCTGCCACAAGCGGGCGGCAGGAGCGGGGCTGTCAGCATCAGCTTGTAGATGGTATTTTAAACTCGATGCGCTCTGAAACTACGGGGCGGCCGAGGACAAAAAATGCACATGCGTTAATCGCGTTAAAATAATTAGTGGCGCTAATTTCTTTTTGCGTTAACGCGTTAACTTGACAGCCCTAGTAATATTATTACAGTAACGCGTTACAAGGAGAGTTTACGCTCAACTCCCCCCCTTGAGATGCCCTGCATGTGACTGGACCTGAGGGCCACCGCCAGCAGCTCAATGGCAATGGCAAACAAAAGAGGAGAAAGTGGACAACCCTGCCGAGTTCCAGTTTGAGGGGAAAATAATCAGAATAATCATTATTTGTGCGGATGTAAGCTAGGAGGGATGTATATAGAAGCCTAATCCATGAAATAAATGTTGGATGTTACTTGTTAGATGCTTTTATCCAAAGTGATTTACATACTCAATACTGTGGACAATCCTTCCACAGGAGCAATTTGGGGTGAAGTGTCTCAGGGACACAACGACATGCTGACTGCAGTGGGGTTTGAACCTGTGACCCCCTGATCCCAACACCAAGGCTCTATCCACTGCGCCACACGCCTGTGTCGTCAAATCCAAATCTTCTCAATGTTTGAAATAAATAAGGCCATTCTACCCGGTCAAAAGCTTTCTCAGCGTCCATTGAAATAATAATTTCCGGGGAATCAGGAGAAGAGGGTGAATATAATATGTCAAATAACCATCTGACATTGTGAAAAGAGTGTCTGTCTTTAACATCTGATCTGTGGAGATAATAGTAGTCAGAACAGATTCTAAACGTTTTGCTAGCACCTTAGCTAAAAGCTTGACGTCAGCACAAAGCAAAGTTATAGGGCGGAAATTACCACAAAGAAGAGGATCCTTGTCCTTTTTCAGTATAACCCCTAGATTCCACCGGGTCCGTCTGCGCCGCGTTATGGCTGCGTTACGGCTGCGTTACGGCTGCGTTACGGCTGCGCCGCGGCATTCACAGCGATCGCGGCCACTCTAGTCAATGGGTGCTATTCCACCAGACGCGCCGCGTTATGGCTCAGAAGCGTCCCAGAAGCGTCTCGGCGCTGGGCTCCGCTAAAAATAGGATGCAAGTCTATTTGCGATGTGAGGCGTTGCATAGCAGGAAGTGGACCGGTCAGAGCATCCAGTCAATCCCCAAAATAAACTAATTTTGCAGACCCTATCCCTCCGTAGTCTTTCAAGTAGGCACAGGTACAGGCACTGTGAGAAATGTAGGTGGGCCAGGGGGAGACATATTAAGCGTGGAGTCTGAGTTGAAACTTGATTTTTAATGCACTAATTGAACATAAGCATAAATTAGCAGTGAAAACAAGAACATAGGCCCGGCGGCCTCAGAATGTGTGTAAAACTGACATCCACATGACTAGGGATGGCTATCGTTAAGGTTTTAACGGTAGGCCTACTACTACTTTTATCGATGCCGCTTATCGGTCTGGTCTTTTAACGGTACTCTTATCGGTTCTTTTGGAGAAAAAAATAAGGTAAACTAACTAAACTAATTGTGAACAAAACTAACATTGCTTTTTATTTAAATTAAATACATAATATTTCACATCAAAAGAAACAACAATGTTTTAACAAATCGTATTAAACAATCTGATGACAGAATAGCTGAAACTTTAACAGAATAAATACAGGGATGCAAACTCATCAGGTATGAAAAAGGTGACAAGGATCCGAGCCCCCCGACCCCCCACCCCACGGAATATCAGCTTTAAAATGAGGAATAACAGGATGTTAGCAGTCAGAACAACTAAAGCAGTTCATAACAGAAACGCCAAAGAGTCACATCTAATAGAAATATATAAAAGCATTTATTTTAATTGTGTAGCAGTCAGTTTATAATTTTGGCAGCACTGTTGAGCATTTTGGAAATGTATTTTCATGCCTCTGTGCAAGGCTTAGTCTTTCTATCTTTATAGCCACTGGTGTAAAGTAACTAAGTTCATAAACTCAAGTACTATACTTGGGTACAATTTTGAGATACTTGTACTTTATTTATGTATTTCAATGTTTTGCTACTTTGTACTTCTACTCCACTACAGTTCAGAGGTACATGGTGTACTTTTCCTCTACTACATGTATTGAATAGCTTTAGTTACTTCACAGATGTGGATGAATGATGTGAAATATAACCAAGTGTTAAATCAGACTTTAGTTCCACCTGGAGTAAATCCACAAGCTACCCTGCAGTATACAAAGCCATTCAAACTAGCTGCACCTTTACCAGCTTTGAGAACACTTTCATGATCAATCATTATAAAACATATCATATATATTATTCTGAAATGGACCAATCTGCACAATGACTACTTTTACTGTCGCTACTTTCACTATATTTTGATGATAATACTTTTCTACTTTTACTTGAGGAACATTTTGAATGCAGGACTTTTACTGTAACAGAGTATTCCTACACTCTGGTACTTATACTTTTACTCAAGAACAAGATCTGAGTACTTCTACTTTTACTCAAGTACAAGATCTGAGTACTTCTACTTTTACTCAAGCAAAAGATCTGAGTGCTTCTACTTTTACTCAAGTACAAGATATATACTTATAACACCTCCGTTTATAGCCTATGAAAAAAACTATTAGAAAACGAAGGCTAAAGCTAACGTTAGCAGATAGTGACAATGTATGCTAGTTAGCTAGCTCAACGATAATATTGCGACAGGAACACTTTTCAGCGCACATCACGCTCTGCCGCTCCGACAGGGAGCTCTGCTCTGAACACCTGAACGGCCCGTTCTAACAGCTGTTCACCAGCGGTCCAGTCTGTGCCACAGTGACTCCGGAACGCACAGTTAATATTAACGAACGCACCCGTAGGTAATGTAGCTAATGAAGCTAGACCCTCATCCCGGAGCAGCAGAGCCTTATTATACATCCATGAGCAGAGCTGACAGGGAGCACACAGCTCGCGCTGCATTATAATATATAAAAAAGAACACCATGCGTGTCATGATGGCACATAACAGCTCGCGGCCGCAGATTACTCCGGGTCCCAGACCCCCCCCATACCCCAAAAATATTTTTATTGCAGATCTACATGAATCACACAAACGACCTATTTTGGATTCAAAACGGCGAATTTCGCCGAAAGGTGACAAGTTTGCATCCCTGAATAGAGAAGTGTTAAAGGAGAGGAAATAACTCAGTTCCCTCTAATCATTAATCCATGTTTGTATCATTGAGTTAGCTCCGTGTGTTGCTGCTAGCATACATAACACCTGACGTGGAAACGTTACTCGTGGATGGGGCTACAGAGCTAGAAAGACAGTCGAACCCGGTGCATTCCTCCGTCTGGATGTGGTGCACTTTTGCTAAATGTTTAGACAAATTGCTCGTGTTACCGCCCTGACATGCTAAACTCTTATTGCACTTTAGGTAACGAGCATTGTCCACATCGAGACGGGTAAAGTTTAACCACACCTCGGAGCGCGTTCTCTCCGCCATCTCCTCCGTGCGTGTGTGTTGCTGCATGTAGCAGCTGCGTGTGTGTTGCTGCATGTAGCAGCTGCGTGTGTGTTGCTGCATGTAGCAGCTGTGTGTGTTGCTGCATGTAGCAGCTGCGTGTGTGTTGCTGCATGTAGCAGCTGCGTGTGTGTTGCTGCATGTAGCAGCTGTGTGTGTGTGTGTGTTGCTGCATGTAGCAGCTGTGTGTGTGTTGCTGCATGTAGCAGCTGCGTGTGTGTGTGTTGCTGCATGTAGCAGCTGCGTGTGTGTTGCTGCATGTAGCAGCTGCGTGTGTGTGTGTTGCTGCATGTAGCAGCTGCGTGTGTGTGTTGCTGCATGTAGCAGCTGCGTGTGTGTTACTGCATGTAGGTGTGTGTTACTGCATGTAGCAGCTGCGTGTGTGTTGCTGCATGTAGCAGCTGCGTGTGTGTTGCTGCATGTAGCAGCTGCGTGTGTGTGTGTTGCTGCATGTAGCAGCTGTGTGGTGTGTTGCTGCATGTAGCAGCTGCGTGTGTGTTGCTGCATGTAGCAGCTGCGTGTGTGTGTGTTGCTGCATGTAGCAGCTGCGTGTGTGTTGCTGCATGTAGCAGCTGCGTGTGTGTGTGTTGCTGCATGTAGCAGCTGCGTGTGTGTGTGTTACTGCATGTAGCAGCTGCGTGTGTGTGTGTTGCTGCATGTAGCAGCTGTGTGTGTGTGGCTGCATGTAGCAGCTGCGTGTGTGTTGCTGCATGTAGCAGCTGTGTGTGTGTTGCTGCATGTAGCAGCTGTGTGTGTGTGGCTGCATGTAGCAGCTGCGTGTGTGTTGCTGCATGTAGCAGCTGCGTGTGTGTTGCTGCATGTAGCAGCTGTGTGTGTGTTGCTGCATGTAGCAGCTGCGTGTGTGTGTGTTGCTGCATGTAGCAGCTGCGTGTGTGTGTGTTGCTGCATGTAGCAGCTGTGTGTGTGTTGCTGCATGTAGCAGCTGTGTGTGTGTTGCTGCATGTAGCAGCTGCGTGTGTGTGTGTTGCTGCATGTAGCAGCTGCGTGTGTGTGTTGCTGCATGTAGCAGCTGCGTGTGTGTTGCTGCATGTAGCAGCGTGTGTGTGTTGCTGCATGTAGCAGCTGTGTGTGTTGCTGCATGTAGCAGCTGTGTGTGTGTTGCTGCATGTAGCAGCTGCGTGTGTGTTGCTGCATGTAGCAGCTGTGTGTGTGTTGCTGCATGTAGCAGCTGTGTGTGTGTTGCTGCATGTAGCAGCTGCGTGTGTGTGTGTTGCTGCATGTAGCAGCTGCGTGTGTGTGTTGCTGCATGTAGCAGCTGTGTGTGTGTTGCTGCATGTAGCAGCTGTGTGTGTGTTGCTGCATGTAGCAGCTGTGTGTGTGTTGCTGCATGTAGCAGCTGCGTGTGTGTTGCTGCATGTAGCAGCTGCGTGTGTGTGTGTTGCTGCATGTAGCAGCTGTGTGTGTGTTGCTGCATGTAGCAGCTGTGTGTGTGTTGCTGCATGTAGCAGCTGTGTGTGTGTGTTGCTGCATGTAGCAGCTGCGTGTGTGTGTGTTGCTGCATGTAGCAGCTGTGTGTGTGTTGCTGCATGTAGCAGCTGTGTGTGTGTTGCTGCATGTAGCAGCTGCGTGTGTGTTGCTGCATGTAGCAGCTGCGTGTGTGTGCTGCATGTAGCAGCTGCGTGTGTGTGTTGCTGCATGTAGCAGCTGCGTGTGTGTTGCTGCATGTAGCAGCTGTGTGTGTGTTGCTGCATGTAGCAGCTGCGTGTGTGTTGCTGCATGTAGCAGCTGTGTGTGTTGCTGCATGTAGCAGCTGCGTGTGTGTTGCTGCATGTAGCAGCTGCGTGTGTGTTGCTGCATGTAGCAGCTGCGTGTGTGTGTGTGCTGCATGTAGCAGCTGCGTGTGTGTTGCTGCATGTAGCAGCTGCGTGTGTGTTGCTGCATGTAGCAGCTGCGTGTGTGTTGCTGCATGTAGCAGCTGCGTGTGTGTTGCTGCATGTAGCAGCTGCGTGTGTGTTGCTGCATGTAGCAGCTGCGTGTGTGTTGCTGCATGTAGCAGCTGCGTGTGTGTTGCTGCATGTAGCAGCTGCGTGTGTGTTACTGCATGTAGCAGCTGCGTGTGTGTTGCTGCATGTAGCAGCTGTGTGTGTGTTGCTGCATGTAGCAGCTGCGTGTGTGTTGCTGCATGTAGCAGCTGCATGTGTGTGTTGCTGCATGTAGCAGCTGCGTGTGTGTTGCTGCATGTAGCAGCTGCATGTGTGTGTTGCTGCATGTAGCAGCTGCATGTGTGTGGCTGCATGTAGCAGCTGCGGTGTGTGGCTGCATGTAGCAGCTGCGTGTGTGTAAACTGTCCCGCCCCCTCGCACACAGGCGGGCGAGAGAGATCTCTCGTCTGGATTGGAAAGATCGAAAATACAAAAAATAATCATTGACGCATTTTGCAGTTTTTGCATATTAGAAACGGAGTTGGCGACACTAAAACTGCAATGTAATGTTTGTGTAGCAATAATACATATGAGATATATTTTTTATGTAGAAAAATAAATGTAGCGATAAAAAGACCGATAACGTCGGAGCTTAATGGTACCACGGTCTTTAATAATTCAGCCCGGGGCTCGGTACCCATCCCTACACATGACTGGCTCGGCGGCCACAGGTTGTTTATCCTTGACAGTCGCACAGTGGGCACACACTGAGAGTCTTTTCATATTCAGCACATGTGTACACGCTTCACTGCAGACCTCAAGAAGAAATAAGACTTTCATTAACTCACGGCAAAACTTACTTTACTTACTAATTTACTCACGGTAAAAAAATGCACTCCCTATTCCATTGTCATGAAGGTGGAATCTAACTATATCCAGAATAAGCTTTATTGGATCCGGGCTAGAAACATGTTTATTTCTGCTGTAAAGTTGGGCATGTTAACATGGGTCTATGGGGATGGCTCCTTTCTGCATCCATCCCCTGTCGGCCACCAGAGGAACTGCAGTTTGTGGCACTTCCTTCTGGGCTTCCTGGCTCTGCGCTCTGAAGCGCTGATTGGCTGTGGGTAGGCCCAGGCCCACCCACAGCTACGCCACTGCTGTGTACATTATATATATAGAATAATTATGATGATGAATGCATTTTTTTACCACTAAAATACAGCAACACATCTTTGATTCATGTCGTTTATAACTGGAATATTATTATTAACTTTGTCTGCACAAAGTAGCCTGTCCAGGAAATATGCCCAAATCATTGAAACAGTTCATTAAACATGTTTAGCAGTAGAGGGGTTAATTTATCAGCAACATTTTTTTGTTATTCAGCAGGGAAGCCATCAGGGCCCGGACACTTCCCACTCTGCATCGACATTAGAGCAGCTTTGATTTCATTAACTGTGAAGGGTTCATCTAACCCAGACGATATTTCAGGATCAATGGAGGGGATGTTTAGGGACCTAAAGAAGTTGTCATATTGTGTCTCATCAGATGAGCCCTCAGAAGTATATAATGAACTATAAAAGTCCTTGAATTGGTCATTAATGGTTTGAGGATTAATAGATATTCCATCAACAGTATTCATTTGAGTGATGTGCTGAGAGGAAGAGGATTGTCGAATTTGGTGGGCGAGTATATGGCTCGGTTTATCTCCGAATTCATAGTAATTATGGCGTGTTTTTTAAAAGTGATCGTGTTGCCTCTTCTGAGGCCAAAATGTCAAATTCAGCCTTTTTGTCAGTAATTCTTTGAGAAGATCTGCACTGGGGGAGTCTACACATCTTGTCTGCAGATCCGATAAAGCCCTGGAAAGGCAGACACTCTCCTCAGTATTGATCTTCCTTTGGTAAGCGCAATAGGATATTATTTCCCCTCGTAGATAGGCCTTGCACGCTTCCCAAACTGTTGCAGCAGATACAGCCGGGTTAACATTAGTGGAAATAAAAAGGTCAATGCGATTCCTAATAGTTTTGATAAATCCGGGTCAGAAAGTAGTAGTGAATTGAAGCACCAGGGGGAGCGTGACAAGGACCTGCCGGGAAGAGAGATGTCAACAATGACAGTTGCGTGGTCCGATATAACTATAGGGCTGTATGAACACGAGCTAACAGAGGGGAGCAATTTGTTATCAATAAGAAAGAAATCAATTTGGGAGAAAGTACCATGAACAGGAGAAAAGAAGGGGAACTGCTTGGCACTAGGTTTCAAAAAGCGCCAAACATCTGAGACTGCGTATTGCTCCATGAACAGTTGAATAACTTTGGAAGATGGGGCAGAGGGCTTGTTAGATGAACGGTCAAGTGAAGGATCAATACAACAGTTAAAATCACCTCCCAGAATGAGCTGGCTGGAATTTATGTCAGGAATGGAGAAAAATACAATTTCTGAAAAAGTCCTCGTTGTCACAATTCGCAACCCTGTCTCCTACAAATTACGTTCCCACAGAACTAAACTGCATTCTCAATTACGTTTAGCTAGAAACGTATTTTCTCCCACGTTACGTTTGTTACGAACGTATCTTAAATACATTTATTTTCTACATATCTTTGCTTATAATAATGATAATAGTCATTTATAAATATCATTTTAGAGCACACATTTGAAATCGACGATCGGGCTCGATATCCTATGGTTAAATTAAAATCAGTAGGCGAGGCTGTAATTTCGCCAGCTGCGAGGCAGAAAATAATAGTTTTAACATGCCAAAAAGCTGCTGTGTCGTTTATTGCACCTCAAACATTAAAACAAATCCAGAGTTACGTGTTTCTGTACTTCCTCTAAGAAGAAAGGACAGTTAGAGCTCTGTGGCTTCAGGCTTGATCGCCGTTCAAATGACAGCTGGTTTCCCCAAAAGTGGGCGGGGCTGTAAAGTGACGTAGGAAAGATCCTCAGCTCGCTGATTGGATGTTTTAGCCGCAATGCACGTCGGGATATGGTGTTAATGCGATATGAAATCCGAAAAAAAATCAGAGTTTAGGATGGCCGAAGACACTACACTACCCATAATCCCCAGCTATCGTTTGGGACTACAGTCCCGTTGACAAACCCCGTGATTAATCTTCAAGCTCTGGGATTGGATGTTGGAGTGGCAGTGCGCCAAGGTTACGCCGAGCGCCAAACAGCTCTTTGAAATGGAACGAAACCACGGCAGACTTTCCAAAACTGGACTCGAACGCCCCCCCAGAACTACACATGCTGGCTATTGTGTTTCGCAACATGTTCTATGGCACGTCTCTACTGGGAATTGTAGTTTTAAAAGACGTTTTCGTTTTTCCCAAAATTAGAAGTTGACAGTATTAAACTGTGTACAGCCCGATAGGAAACAAATTGGTGTGTACAAATGTAAAACATGTAATTAATAAATGGGTGAAAATCGCTTGGGAAATTAATATATACCCACATGCCAGCTCATTGTTACTTTGTAATTCTACTCCACTACAATTCAGAGGTTAACCTGGTATTTTTACTCCACTACATTTATTTTAGTTACTTTGCAGATTCTGATTAATGATGTGAAATATAAACAACCCTTAAAGCAGACTTTAGTTACACCTGAGTAAAATTCAGGGAAAGGTGATTGTCAAGTGCCAACAATCAGGAGAGATATTAGTTGTGCTTGAGAAGACATTTATCTGCAGATCTCTATAAAGTATATTCATTACTCGTTATTCTCTACTAATAGTTAATTAAAACTGTATATAATAGCTATTTTGCACATCCCTTTCAAGATTTTCTAAGGTTTATTGACATATCATATACACAACTATGTTGAAGTTATGCAATTAATGAAAAACTTGGGTCACAGGTTCCTCAACAGTGCATTACAAGACATCTATCAATATGTGTGTATACCTCCACCATTAAACTCAAATTCTGCACATTCTTATACTATCTACATACATAAGAGTATAATTAATGTATAATATCAGTTAAAATAAGTGCTTCAACACAGTTAACATTGCAGGAAAGCAATATATTAGACGTTAAGTACTTTGTCAGGCTTAATATTTATCTGATAGATACCCCCAAAGCTTTTTTCTTATTTGAAAGAAGACCTTAACCTAAAGTATTCTTTAATGTGTTAATAAAGGTTAATTAGTTTGTCTGTTTTGCACATCCTCATATTAATATCTTTGTACATCGGCACTAAACTGTTTTATTGTAGAGATCACTTACAGTATCTTCTTGATTTTTTATATTCTATATTTCTATCATTGACCTTCTACTTTCCCCCTATGAAAGTATGTACTCTTAATATTTTATTCATCAAATAACATTATTCAACAAAAATAACATTATTCAACAAAATATTAAATAACGTGCTTTAACCACTAGGCGGTGCACACAAGGTACACACAGTATACTAATAATAACTTTGTATTATTAGTGTAGGACACTTATGTATGTATAACATCTGAAGATGTGTAGTTTTATTCATGTTTTTACATAATTGTACAGGATATTGCTATATTATTTCTCATGTTTTACTTCTACACATTAATATCTGATTTGTAAAACATCACAGACAGAAAGGTATATCCGTCATTTAATGGTAAGCTATTGAAATTGTGATTCCATAGATGTGTCTCCCATCACCCAAATCCCCTGACTATTCTCTCAACTCAGTATTTACATTCTTATATTCAAAGAAAATCAGTAATATCTTTAAAAACTACAAGTCCTTTTCTATCAGCTGTGCACCGTTATGGTGTAAATATAACCTATCTACCAATTGGATCAAATATAAAAGTCAGCCGAATTAGTATTGATACTGCAAGGAGACGTTTTGTGAAAAAATGTAAGATGTTGTTTAATTGTTGATATATTTATGATCCACGTCACGTATTCAGTTTCGGCGGCAGTTCTTCCTGTTTGTCCAGAAGTCTTCTCATCAGGGCTCTATAAATAAAGAACTACGGCAGATGTGTAATATTTAATGCAGCCGAACCGTGTATTACAATGCCGTTATGTGATGACTTTCAAAGAGAAAAGCAAGAACACTCGGAATAAAGTATTATTATTTTTTTTTAATGTTTTCGGATTTCACATCGCATAAACACCATATCCCAACGTGCATTGCGGCTAAAACATCCAATCAGCGAGCTGAGGATCTTTCCTACGTCTGTTTCCGGTATTGTTCCTGTAATGAGAGTTCACATTTATGCTACATTGAAGGGTGGAATTGACTACACATCTTCAGAAACATAATTTGCTTCAGATATAACTCATAGCAATATTGTAACCATTAAGAAAAGCCAACTGCATTAAAAACCCAGTTAACAAACACTAGGTAAAGTATTTTTCCTTCAGTAATGAAGATGTAATTCCAATGTAGACACACCTGGGGTCGCTGTTCAGTCTGTTACGCTGAGCCATGCATTGTCTGGAACGTAAAAGGGACGAAGAAGACAAAGTGAAGTGACGTACTTCCGGTTCAATGTGAAAACATTCCCAGTTAAACAACAGAAACAAATCGCTTAATAAAAAGATAAAACACTGGCATGTAATTTACGTTAGAATAAATAGAATGGTTTTGAATAATAGATGAGAGTAAAATCTACGTCACTTTACAGCCCCGCCAACTTTTGGGGAAACCAACGCTGTCATTTGAACGGCGATCAAGCCTGAAGCCACAGAGCTCTTCTGCTGTCCTTTCTCAGAGGAAGTTTGAGGTGTTTGAGGTGCAATAAACGACACAGCAGCTTTTTGGCATGTTAAAACTATTATTTTCTGCCTCGCAGCTGGCGAAATTACAGCCTCGCCTACTGATTTTAATTTAACCATAGGATATCGAGCCCGATCGTCGATTTCAAATGTGTGCTCTAAAATGATATTTATAAATACTATTATCATTATTATAAGCAAGACAATAAATGGCAAAGATATGTAGAAAATAAACGTATTTGAGATACGTTCATAACAAACGTAACGTGGGGGAAAATACGTTTCTAGCTAAACGTAATTGAGAATGCAGTTTAGTTCTGTGGGAACGTCATTTTTAGGAGACAGGGTTGTAATTCAGGCCATACACGTTCGTCAACGTCAGATTGTTGCCACATATTTTGCCAGTTGCGATAATAAAACGGCCACTTGGGTCTGATATAACATTGGACACAGAGAATGGGACAGATTTATGAACAAGAATTGCAACGCAAATAAATTAAACAATATAATAAAAAACCTAGCTGAAAAAACATTGGACAAACTATTCAATGTTACCAGCAGAATATGACTGCATCAATGTACATCTGAATTGACAGTTAAAGTGCATCTAGAGCAATTATATAACACAGTGTAACTACATGACAGTTAGCTTGCTTACGGAGCTATGTTCAAGTCCTGGGAAGAGGAGAGCCGGCTTGTACCCGCGCTTGTACAGCTCAGCCATGGGGCTTCTGTACTCGGCGCGCTGCTTTAACAGGTCGGGGCTGTAGTCATCATACAAGCGGATCTTATGGCCTTTGTAGTTCAGCTCACCCTGCCTGTGGGCCTCACGGATCACCAGGTCCTTAATTTGGAAGCGGTGGAAGCGCGGGATGACAGGTCTCGGTCTCCCTCCTGGGGCAGGCTTGGGCGCGAGGCTCCGGTGAGCTCGGTCAAGCTCGGGGGGCGAAGCAAGAACCTCCGTGCCGAGGGTATCAACGAGGAGTTGAGAGAAGAAGGCAGACGGGCGGGGACCTTCGATAGATTCAGGTAGGCCAATAATCCGAAAATGTTGGCGTCTGCTGCGTCCCTCCAAATCCGCTACCTTAGTTTTGAGTGTCTCGTTGTCCCCCTTCAGAGCGGAGCACGCGTCCTCAAGTTGCTGGAGACGTTGGTCGACTTCAGTAGCATTAGCTTCCAGAGAATGTATACGCTGCCCGGTCTGTGATGGTGGAGTGATGCTGTCCAGGGTAGATGTCAGAGACTTGAATGAGGAGAGCTGCTCTATGTTCATCCAGTAGCAAGCTAATGTCAGCCAAAGTTATGCTAGGAGTTGACGCTGACGGAGACCCTTTGCCCTTTTCAGCTTGTTTTCCCTTTGCTTTCGACATTGCCGGAGGTCTTTGCAGTTAACACTGGCTTATAAAACTGTTGCAAACAAATTATGTTGAAAAAAGACGAGGTTTAAAAGGTAAATAACAGTGGGAAAGTTAGAGCCAGCCGAGCACGCGTGTACTCAGCACACGTCATACCGGAAGTCTCCCAAAACGCTGCTGAAGGTTAATCCATAGGTTAATTCAATGTGTCTGTGTCACTTTGAATTGATTACTGATAATCCATCATTCCATTTTTGTCAAAAACTGAGATTTCATATTAGCTGCTATTAGAGCTACAACCCAGCTTCCGGTTTTGGGCATTCTGGCTACGCATCACTCATTCACCAATGGTAATGTTTAGATGGATTTTAGGAACTTCCCTCTCGATTCTATTGGCTCTAACGGTTTAAAAGAGGTGTCAATCATCAAAATCGACCGAGGGGGGCCAGAGATATGGAAAATCCACCCAAATGACCCCAGAAATTGTTTGTTTTTTCTAAATCTCTCCAAAAAGGTAAATGTCGATTGTTTTGCATCAATCTTGATACAGGGTACTATATGTTATAATATTCCTAAAGCTTTCCTAAAGCTTTTAGTCTACTATCCCATCATTCAAGGGTGGTTTTCACTATAAGTAATGTTTTTTTTTTGGACGGACACTATAATTTACATTTTTTTACTATGGTCAATCTGAATTTACTTTAAAATAAAAAACATCTATATTGATTCTGACTTTTCTACATCCAACTCACAGGTTTATCATTACTTTGAGAAAAAAGATTATTAATTTAACCCTTTTAGAAGTGAAGATATAGTCATTTGTTCTGGGAATGTCATTTTCGAGCCTGAGACCTGAAAAACAGGCTCAGGGCTTAACAGGTTCAATATTAAAGCTATTTTAAATCTGCTCATCCTGCTTCAAGTTCATGTTAATAAAGTTGGTCAACATCTGTATATTCATGCTGACATAATCAAAACACTGAGTTTACTGTATTCCCTGGTTCCAGTCTCTCAGGCTGTATGGTCACAGAGGCAGGCTGTGTCTCTCTGGCTTCAGCTCTGAGCTCCAACCCCTCCCATCTGAGAGAGCTGGACCTGAGCTACAATCATCCAGGAGACTCAGGAGAGAAGCTGCTGTCTGCTGGACGTGAGGATCCACTCTGGAGACTGGAGACACTCAGGTATGGACAGACAGACTGAAGGTGTCTCTAATATCTCAAAGGTCCTGTTCTTCCTCTCATTTATGACACAGTTATTGAAATTATATTTCATTGAGTTTTACACCCTCATTGACGGCTGAGTCCACTCCACTCTATAACGGACGCAAGTGATCACCAGCGGTTCAGTTTGGATAGTTCTGACTGTGTTCGGCTAACGGCTAACAGAGCTAAACTCACAGCAGGACTCAGATGTTCTGTTCAGAGGTTACAGGCTTACAACACAATCTGCCAGCTATGTGTTATAATTGTATCTTGATTATTTACTGGCCTGCTTTGGCCGATGATCAGCATATTACCTAGTCCAGGGGTCGGCAACCCGCGGCTCTCGAGCCCCATGCGGCTTTCAGCCCTCTGCTCTGGCTCCCTTGAGCTTAGACAAAAATAAGAAGGAAATCAAATAAAAGTATTTGTAGGACTAATTAAATGTTGTTGCGCGGTTGAAAATGTTTCGTATCTTGTATTTTGAGGTGATACTGTGACACATAAATAAAAAACAAAACGGTTTTAATTAGGTCAACTAAAATATGCGTCACATCCTGCTACGGTCCCGCGCCAGCGCCTTTTCTTGAGGCGAATAACCTGACCCCCGGCTCGATGAGCGAACTGGGATACATCAAAGAAAAAGAAAAGTATGGGAGGAACACAGAGGGTTTGATTCTGCGTGGAGAGAGTTATCTGCTTTCACAGCAAACGATGCTGGCTTACCGGGATGTTTGATATGTGGAGAGAAGTTGTCAAAGGTGCTGCAGCCTTTACGTATTGCAGGAAAAACACGGAAGAGGAAGACAGCTGACGATCTTCATCATAACTCAATCAGTAAACTCTTTAGGGTGCAGCTATAGGTTTTATTTATTTCAAAGTGGGTACATTGTATACATTGGTATTGTATTTTCTTTTCCTTCAAATGTGCAGAGGACTCCCAAGTGCTGTGTTTAATTTATTTTAAAGGAGGCCTGTGTATTTTAATTCACCTTATAAGAGTCATTTGTTTCTTATTAGAGTTAACAGTTTTATAATGTAATAAATAATAAATGCAAAAAAACTAGTTTTTGTCTATGATGTAACAATAAATACAACTTTAT
The DNA here is from genome assembly GCA_012861695.1 of Trematomus loennbergii. Taxonomy (NCBI): domain Eukaryota; kingdom Metazoa; phylum Chordata; class Actinopteri; order Perciformes; family Nototheniidae; genus Trematomus; species Trematomus loennbergii. Next base: position 87,106 of record JAAOOA010001571.1, on the reverse strand, counting down.
AAGCTATCAAGCTATCAAATATGTTTTGCGGCTCCAGACAAAAAAATAGTTGGAAAAGTGGGCAAAATGGCTCTTTTGTTCAAAAAGGTTGCAGACCCCTGACTAGTCGCTGATTGGAAACAAAAATGTACTTTTTGTGATTCTCTATTACGTAAACTTATGATCGACACGTCCAGGTACGCATCCTTTTTTCTCCTCCTAATGCCATCATGAACATCACATTCATGTGGATATCAGCAGGAGGAGAGCTGGTAAACTAAGCCGTTAGCTGTTAGCCGTTAGCCGTTGACTGTAAGCAGGTAGCTGTTAGCAGTTGGCTGTTAGCCGTTAGACGTTAGCAGTTAGCCGTTGACTGTAAGCAGGTAGCTGTTAGCAGTTGGCTGTTAGCCGTTAGCTGTTAGCCGTTAGCCGTTGACTGTAAGCAGGTAGCTGTTAGCAGTTGGCTGTTAGCCGTTAGACGTTAGCAGTTAGCCGTTGACTGTAAGCAGGTAGCTGTTAGCAGTTGGCTGTTAGCCGTTAGCTGTTAGCAGTTAGCCGTTGACTGTAAGCAGGTAGCTGTTAGCAGTTGGCTGTTAGCCGTTAGCTGTTAGCCGTTAGCCGTTGACTGTAAGCAGGTAGCTGTTAGCAGTTGGCTGTTAGCCGTTAGCTGTTAGCAGTTAGCCGTTGACTGTAAGCAGGTAGCTGTTAGCAGTTGGCTGTTAGCCGTTAGACGTTAGCAGTTAGCCGTTGACTGTAAGCAGGTAGCTGTTAGCAGTTGGCTGTTAGCCGTTAGACGTTAGCAGTTAGCCGTTGACTGTAAGCAGGTAGCTGTTAGCAGTTGGCTGTTAGCCGTTAGCTGTTAGCCGTTAGCCGTTGACTGTAAGCAGGTAGCTGTTAGCAGTTGGCTGTTAGCCGTTAGACGTTAGCTATAAACTGTAAGCAGTTGAATGTGTACGGGATGCCTCGCTGCACATTATCCCGCTTATTACACGGCTACATGATAAACAAACTAACTACTTGACTCCCGATATGAATTGAGATGATTTTATTGACTTGAAAATGATGGTCATGTTCCGGTGACGTCACCATACCGAATGGCAGCCTAGTCTAGCTTCTCCCCCGGTAAGAGATTCATTTCGCCTCGTTTAATTGCCAAATAAGAAATGTCTCTGTAAAATTAGAAATAGTTAACGGGGCGAAGATGGGAAGAAAGGATGGACAAAAGAAAAACATTGGCTCAGAGTCTACCAACGAAGAAAATACAACGAACAACTCGTCTGCACAGGTTGATGATGAGGAAGCTAGCGCAGAGCCGCACGGGCTAGCTTAGCTAAAGTTCTGGAGGAGATACGGGACTTTCGCAAAGACACAAAACAACAATTAAACTAATTAAATCCGAGCTTACCAACGTCAACGTTAAAATAGAGGAGGCAGAAATGAGAATTGAAAACGTGGAAGGTGCTGAGCAAGATGATAAAGGTAATGAATCAGCAATAAAATAAACTGACTGACGAAGAAGGAAGATCCCGACGGGAGGATATAAGGATTTATAAAGTCCCAGAGGGAGCGGAGGGGTCATCTATGGTTGACTTGGTGAAGAGTTTACTACAAGAGGCACTTGAGATCCCCCCGCCACGGAGCTCGGCTTGAAAGAGATATTATAAGCAAGCCATGGGGGAAAAGGTTGTTTTTGAAGGGAGACAGATATATTTCTCCCAAGATTACCCACCAGCTATTTTGCAAAAACTAAAAGACTACTCCGAGGCAAAGCGAGTGCTAAGGCAGAGAAATATTCGCTTCCAGACCCGTTCCCTGCTAAACTACGAGTATTTTAGGAGGACGGGACGAGGCTGTACCAGACTGCTGTGGAAGCATCCAGAGGCATGAAGGACAGAGGACTGCTGTCACCGTGATCACACCGAGAGAGAGGCTGAGCAGCTGTCCGCCTGGAGACGCTGGAGGACAATAACCTACACAATTTCATACACATTATGAAAATCCATGGTTGAAATGTTTCTTAAAATGTGGAAAAAACTATTTAAAAGAATATATAATGATGAGCTGCTAGGCGTCCAAGAGACCAGGAGCAGCCAAGGATTAGAAGGAATAACGGCCATCGGAGAGAAATGGAGCTGTGGTGACAGAAGGGGGGAGAGAGAGAGAGGAACTAAGGGGGAGAGAGAGAGAGGAACGAGGGGGGGAGAGAGAGAGAGGAACGAAGGGGGAGAGAGAGAGAGGAACGAGGGGGGGAGAGAGAGAGAGGAACGAAGGGGGAGAGAGAGAGAGAGAGGAACGAAGGGGGAGAGAGAGAGAGGAACGAAGGGGGGGAGAGAGAGAGAGGAAGAAGGGGGGAGAGAGAGAGAGAGAGGAACGAAGGGGGAGAGAGAGAGAGGAACGAAGGGGGGAGAGAGAGAGAGGAATGAAGGGGGAGAGAGAGAGAGGAACGAAGGGGGGAGAGAGAGAGAGGAACGAAGGGGGGGAGAGAGAGAGGAACGAAGGGGGGGAGAGAGAGAGGAACGAAGGGGGGGAGAGAGAGAGGAACGAAGGGGGGAGAGAGAGAGAGGAACGAAGGGGGGGAGAGAGAGAGAGGAATGAAGGGGAGAGAGAGAGAGGAACGAAGGGGGGGAGAGAGAGAGGAATGAAGGGGAGAGAGAGAGGAACGAAGGGGGGGAGAGAGAGAGAGGAATGAAGGGGGAGAGAGAGAGAGGAACGAAGGGGGGGAGAGAGAGAGAGGAACGAAGGGGAGAGAGAGAGAGGAACGAAGGGGGAAGAGAGAGAGGAATGAAGGGGGGAGAGAGAGAGAGGAACGAAGGGGGGAGAGAGAGAGAACGAAGGGGGGGAGAGAGAAGGAACGAAGGGGGAGAGAGAGAGAGGAATGAAGGGGGGAGAGAGAGAGAGGAACGAAGGGGGGAGAGAGAGAGGAACGAAGGGGGGGAGAGAGAGAGGAACGAAGGGGGGAGAGAGAGAGAGGGAATGAAGGGGGGGAGAGAGAGAGAGGAATGAAGGGAGAGAGAGAGAGGAATGAAGGGGGAGAGAGAGAGGAACGAAGGGGGGAGAGAGGAGAGGAATGAAGGGGGAGAGAGAGAGAGGAATGAAGGGGGGAGAGAGAGAGAGGAATGAAGGGGGGAGAGAGAGAGAGGAATGAAGGGGGGAGAGAGAGAGAGAGGAATGAAGGGGGGAGAGAGAGAGAGAGGAATGAAGGGGGGAGAGAGAGAGAGAGAATGAAGGGGGGAGAGAGGAGAGAGGAATGAAGGGGGGGAGAGAGAGAGAGGAACGAAGGGGGGGAGAGAGAGAGAGGAATGAAGGGGGGAGAGAGAGAGAGAATGAAGGGGGGAGAGAGAGAGAGAGGAATGAAGGGGGGAGAGAGAGAGAGGAATGAAGGGGGGAGAGAGAGAGAGAGGAATGAAGGGGGGAGAGGAGAGAGAGGAATGAAGGGGGGAGAGAGAGAGGAATGAAGGGGGGAGAGAGAGAGAGGAACGAAGGGGAGAGAGAGAGAGAGGAATGAAGGGAGAGAGAGAGAGGAATGAAGGGGGAGAGAGAGAAAGAGGAATGAAGGGGGGAGAGAGAGAGAGAGGAACGAAGGGAGAGAGAGAGAGAGGAACGAAGGGGGAGAGAGAGAGAGAGGAATGAAGGGGGGAGAGAGAGAGATCAACATATGATCAATCCTTATGTATTGACTTGTTTCACAGATGTGTGCTGCATGACCGTATTGTTGGTGTACTTGTATTTGTATGGTAATTTATATGTTTTGTAAGCGTACTGTTCTATGTGTGATAGGTCACATTTGAGTCTCTTTATATATGAAATGGTTTGAGCTTGTTTTGTCAGATGATACTTCTACTGTCTGTTATGTGTGAGTGCACCATTGGGAATGCTTTGAATGTCTCTGTAGAGACAATAAAGGAATCTGATCTGATCTGACTTAGTTTCCACAGATCCAGAACTCTGCTGGAAAGAAATGTCTACTCCCTAATTGATCACTGTTGTTCTATTTCATTTTCATTTCTTTCTTTATGTCTTTCTCCTCTGTGCTTTTTGTGTCATCATGTGTATATTGCTGAGAAGAGCTATGAACAGATGTATGTCCTTCATGTAAAGATGTACAATATGCTGAGACAATGTTTGACACTAACGCCAACAAAAAGTAAATTAGAATAAAAAAGCTTGCTCTAAGAAAGTAACCTCTGTTCCACGAGGTACCAGCAGCTAGGACTCATGTTGGATAGAACATCATCCTGACTGTGTTTCTTCCTCCAGGCTGGACCATGGTGGAGAGCAGAGGTTACAACCAGGTCTGAGGAAGTGTAAGTGTGGATCAGTCAGCTTCTCTCTAAAGACAAAGATGATGGAGGTGCTATTTATTCATTAGAACATGACCTCTTGAAGCTTTATAGAAAGATCACTGACAGAGAGGAAAGCCTTCAGGTGAGTCTGGTGATAAACTGCTGTCTGTGTCTCTCCTCAGATTCCTGTGAACTCACCCTGGACTCAAACACAGCACAGAGAAACTCAAACTGTCTGAGGACAACAGGACGGTGACACATGTGAGAGAGGAGCAGCCATATCCTGATCATCCAGAGAGGTTTGACTCCTATCCTCAGCTGATGTGCAGAGAAGCTCTGACTGGTCGCTGTTACTGGGAGGTCGAGTGGAGAGGAGGGTTCATATAGCAGTGACTTACAGAGGAATCAGGAGGAGAGGAGACGGAGATGACTGTTGTTTGGAGGGAATGATCAGTCCTGGAGTCTGACTCTCATAGAGGTTACTCTGTCCGGCACAATAAGAGAGAAACACGCATCTCCTCTCCTCACCTCCTCCTCCTCCTCCTCCTCCTCCTCCTCCTCCTCCTCCTCCTCCCCCTCTCTGGTAGAGTAGCAGTGTATCTGGATCATCCTGCTGGCTCTCTCTCCTTCTACAGAGTCTCCTGACACACTGACCCACCTCCACACCTCAACCACATTCACTGAACCTCTCTACGCTGGGTTTGGGTTCTGGTCATATGACTCCTCAGTGTCTCTGTGTCCTCTGTAGGAGGAGACCACTTCCTGTCCTGGGTTTAAGGGTTGCTGTTTTAAATCTGGCTCACTGATTGTGTCTTTACTGTCAGAAGTGTTTTTATCAGAGAGGCTTTTATGGAAATTGAGCATTTATATTTTATTAATAACATGACTCACAGTCAGCCCTTATTTTATTATACATTTAAATATATATAATTCACGTGATCAGAGTTTAACTCGTGTTATTTTCTCGTTCCTATTCATACTGTAGTTATTCTTATTAGTTTGATGTGTTCTTATTCTCCCTGTTTATTCTCATGTTTCTGTGTTTCTGTCTGTTTCTTATAAAACACCTGAAGTTCCTGATCAATAAAGATCTGATCTCCTTCACTTTGATCATGTTTCTTTATTTCATACAAACTGTTTACGTCCTCTGTTAAAACACAGGAGAGGACTCTTTAAAGTAGAGACACTACATACTGATACACCTGAACATCAGCAGGAGAGGACTCTTTAAAGTAGAGACACTACATACTGATATACACCTGAACATCAGCAGGAGAGGACTCTTTAAAGTAGAGACACTACATACTGATATACACCTGAACATCAGCAGGAGAGGACTCTTTAAAGTAGAGACACTACATACTGATATACACCTGAACATCAGCAGGAGAGGACTCTTTAAAGTAGAGACACTACATACTGATATACACCTGAACATCAGCAGGAGAGGACTCTTTAAAGTAGAGACACTACATACTGATATACACCTGAACATCAGCAGGAGAGGACTCTTTAAAGTAGAGACACTACATACTGATATACACCTGAACATCAGCAGGAGAGGACTCTTTAAAGTAGAGACACTACATACTGATATACACCTGAACATCAGCAGGAGAGGACTCTTTAAAGTAGAGACACTACATACTGATATACACCTGAACATCAGCAGGAGAGGACTCTTTAAAGTAGAGACACTACATACTGATATACACCTGAACATCAGCAGGAGAGGACTCTTTAAAGTAGAGACACTACATACTGATATACACCTGAACATCAGCAGGAGAGGACTCTTTAAAGTAGAGACACTACATACTGATATACACCTGAACATCAGCAGGAGAGGACTCTTTAAAGTAGAGACACTACATACTGATATACACCTGAACATCAGCAGGAGAGGACTCTTTAAAGTAGAGACACTACATACTGATATACACCTGAACATCAGCAGGAGAGGACTCTTTAAAGTAGAGACACTACATACTGATATACACCTGAACATCAGCAGGAGAGGACTCTTTAAAGTAGAGACACTACATACTGATATACACCTGAACATCAGCAGGAGAGGACTCTTTAAAGTAGAGACACTACATACTGATATACACCTGAACATCAGCAGGAGAGGACTCTTTAAAGTAGAGACACTACATACTGATATACACCTGAACATCAGCAGGAGAGGACTCTTTAAAGTAGAGACACTACATACTGATATACACCTGAACATCAGCAGGAGAGGACTCTTTAAAGTAGAGACACTACATACTGATATACACCTGAACATCAGCAGGAGAGGACTCTTTAAAGTAGAGACACTACATACTGATATACACCTGAACATCAGCAGGAGAGGACTCTTTAAAGTAGAGACACTACATACTGATATACACCTGAACATCAGCAGGAGAGGACTCTTTAAAGTAGAGACACTACATACTGATATACACCTGAACATCAGCAGGAGAGGACTCTTTAAAGTAGAGACACTACATACTGATATACACCTGAACATCAGCAGGAGAGGACTCTTTAAAGTAGAGACACTACATACTGATATACACCTGAACATCAGCAGGAGAGGACTCTTTAAAGTAGAGACACTACATACTGATATACACCTGAACATCAGCAGGAGAGGACTCTTTAAAGTAGAGACACTACATACTGATATACACCTGAACATCAGCAGGAGAGGACTCTTTAAAGTAGAGACACTACATACTGATATACACCTGAACATCAGCAGGAGAGGACTCTTTAAAGTAGAGACACTACATACTGATATACACCTGAACATCAGCAGGAGAGGACTCTTTAAAGTAGAGACACTACATACTGATATACACCTGAACATCAGCAGGAGAGGACTCTTTAAAGTAGAGACACTACATACTGATATACACCTGAACATCAGCAGGAGAGGACTCTTTAAAGTAGAGACACTACATACTGATATACACCTGAACATCAGCAGGAGAGGACTCTTTAAAGTAGAGACACTACATACTGATATACACCTGAACATCAGCAGGAGAGGACTCTTTAAAGTAGAGACACTACATACTGATATACACCTGAACATCAGCAGGAGAGGACTCTTTAAAGTAGAGACACTACATACTGATATACACCTGAACATCAGCAGGAGAGGACTCTTTAAAGTAGAGACACTACATACTGATATACACCTGAACATCAGCAGGAGAGGACTCTTTAAAGTAGAGACACTACATACTGATATACACCTGAACATCAGCAGGAGAGGACTCTTTAAAAGACATACAAAATGGCGAATGAGACGGTTCTTATTTAAATGTTAAAGGACACTTGACATTTCATTCAGACTTCATAAAGCAGCAGTCTTCACAAAATGTAATATCAGCATTTATTGACGTTCCCAAAGGAAGTGTTGAAGCCATAACGTCTGCACACACACAACAAATATACAACACACTGAAATCACATTGAACAGCTGTAGAGAAACAGCATGTCTGGTGGTTTGAATCCGTTCTGCACGTTGAAGGCAGATCCTGTAGACTGAATATGAAACATGCAGGGTTTCCTCTCCAACCTCCGTGAGAGGAGTTTGTTTTCAGTCAGATGTCGAACTTTTCCTCGCAGATGAAATGTCCGTTCTCCTCGAAGTCCTCTCGTGTCACCACTATCTCCTCGTAGTCTGGACTGTGAGCCAGCAGCTTCCCGCCCTCCCACGGGTAACAGATGGGGCTGCAGGACCAGAGACCATGATGATGTTATACAATCACAGCATCGAATACAATATCATACGTTATTTAAGTGACTTCACTTTTTGCAAGAGAGCGAACTGGCTCCTTGACCAAAACCTCACTATTTCTTTACGGTAGTTTACTCATTCATTCGTGACTTCAATTCAAGCAACATTTAGATTTAGTCTAGATATCTCCAGCAGGGGCTCTGAATGAACTCACTTGTCGGGTAGCAGGACGGAGACGGGCAGGTGGGCGGGGGCCAGAGCCCTAAGCTCCGCCTCCAAACGTTCCCTGAAGCCCGGGAACAAGATGTTTCCTCCTGTCAGCACGATGTTCTGGAAGAAGTGAGCGTGCATCTCTGCAGACAGGAAACACCGTGAGAGGCTGATCACACACACACACACACACACACACACACACACACACACACACCACACACACACACACACACACACACACACACACACACACACACACACACACACACACACACACACACACACACACACACACACACACACACACACACACACAGGGGATTATGGGTAATGCTGCAATGATCTGTTTGGTGTTTCAGCCAATCAGAGACAGGCTCTGGATATATCTGAGACCTGTGATATATTGATGAAGAAGAGGATAGTAGGGGAGCTTTAAGGCGTCTAGTGGCTTGATAGGAAACAAGGAAGGAAGCCATGAAAGGGTATGAATGAAGGCTCGTCTCTCCACCTTCAGGCAGCGACTGTATGGAGTGCACGATGGCCTCGGGGATGCCCATCTCCTGGATGCCGATGTCTGACGGGTGGAAGAGCATCTCGGGGACGGCGAAGCGCTCGTTGGCGAGTCTCAGGATCTGCTCTCCGGTCTTATACTTCCCGCTGAACACCATCTCCTCCCGAGGCTGCAGCATGGCGTGTCAAATGATCATATCATCATTTAAAACATACGATTCAAAGGGCTGTAAGAACTGTGCTGAAGGTTTCTTTCAATGGTATGGTTAGCATTTCCTTTTTAATAAAACAAGTTATGGTCTCCGTGTGGACGGGGCCTTAATGTCTCTCATTGTTGTAAAGCACTTGCCTTGTGTTGAAAGCTGCTGTATGAATAAACGTGCCTTGCCTACAGGAGAACGTCTGTGATGTTTTAGTCCTCACCTTGCAGAAGCCTTTTTTGATGGAGCTGAAATCTGGGAGAACGTAATCCCTGACCACCGTGTTCTCCTCGCCCTTCATCCTAAAGAGAAGAAAAACACGTGTTATGGAATATTTTATTAACGTGTGTTTTCTTATACAGCGTAGTGGAGACTTGACCAAAAACTCACTCTTTCTCTCATTCATTTGTGACTTTATTTTAAGCTAACTTATAGATTTTTTGGGTGTTAAGTTTTAATGTTTTCTCATCAATTTGTCGATTTTTCTCAGATAGTTTTTCATGTTTTTCTATGTAGACATGTGGTCTAATGGATAGTGAGGTGGGCTGATGATCGGAAGGTTGCGAGTTCCCGTCTGGAACACTAGTGTGCCCTTGAGTAAGGCACTCAGCCCTCAGTTACTCCAGGGTGAATGTCCCTGTGATGGGTCATTGTAAGTCGCTTTGGAATAAGGCGTCTGCTAAATTGTAAATGATATTTGTGGGAGAATAAACCCCACAGATCCTCCACTCCGGTGTGTCTCACTCATTAGCAACGCAGAGCAACAAGAACGTTGTCTGCTACAGTAGCCATGAACTCGCATGTAGTTTGTTATTTGAGGGGGGGGGGGGGTGGATGCGTGGGCCACCCGAATAGGTTAAGGGGCCTTTGGTTTTACTTGCCGGGGGGGAAATCAAATTCTGTGGGAAACACTGGAAACCAAAAAACGATTATTTTCTCCTAAATGTGTGACTTTCTTTAAACTTCACTTCATTTTATTGTTTTATTATTTGTGTCTCAATTTGTAATGGATTTGTGTTGATCACATTTATTTTGTCCTCTGTATTTCTAAAGGTTTTCAACTTGACTAAAGCGAGTAAATGTCTTAATAAGTGAACTGTTGAACAACTGAAGAGGTGGGAAAGCAAAGAGCTCCACAGTAATGACAGACACTAAGCAGAGGTGAACTAAACACGGTTTATATGACGCTCCTCATTTCTCTGCTCAGCCTCTAAAGGGAAATGTGTTAAATGTGTTTTCTGAGGACTCACTGGGATATCTCCATGTCTTTAAAGAACTGCTGCGACACGTAGCACACGTCCTCCTTCACCTGATTTATCACGTGAGTTTCATCCATCACATGATACTTATAATATAATTATTACCAATCTTGCTTCTCATCATCAGAGGAGTCAGTGTCATCAAGGGTGAGACAGATCTCCCCATCCCACACTTCCTCCTCTCCTTCATTGTCTTCCTCCTGTAGGGCAGTGGGGTCCATCAAAACATTCCTGCATATAAAAGCATTATTTATTGTCATGGTTAGTATCCAGGTTCTTAGTCTTTATGTACTGACAGCATTGGAAAGTTTCACATTAGACAAATCTAAATTGTTTAAATACCTTCAAGGTAATATTAAGGAATGTTGAGATAAACATTACATTAACTTGCATAAATGTAAAAAACAAAAACATATCAACAGTACTAAAATCTTCATCTAATGTTCTGTAAGTGTTGGACCTGATATATACAGTAAGTGTGCCGTTGTAAGTATGTACAATTAACTCAATGTATATACTGTATATGGTTTGTTTGTTTTATGTCGTAGAGTCTGGTATGGAGTATTTATATCCTGTACCAGAAAATGTTCAAAACATTTAAAAATGTCAATAAATAGTTTGCAGTCTGTCTACAGACATTTGATGGTTATCAAGAATATTCTTTCAGTCGTATATACAAGCAATAGTGAAGGATCTCTACATATAAGAATACACATATGTAACATCAATGTTGTTTTATGTTGATGTGAAGTTATTAATGTGGCATTGTTTCTATTCAATCTATATGCGCATCATGTGTAGATAGATTGCAATCAATCAATCAATCAATCATCAATTGAATTAATTATACTCAAAACAAGAACTGAATCCAGTGTATTTCTCCAAAAGAAATACTCACCTGTATGTGCTGAAGGACTCCTCCATTTGTTTTTCCATCCCTGGAGCCTTTTCTTCAATAAATCCTTCAGCCCCTCATATGCTTCCAAGGACATGGTAAAAGGACAGCCTAAAAGGCGGAAAGGGGTAATATTATATTACTATTTCGCAAATGAGGGCCTAGGCCCCTTGTCATGTCTGCCGATATCTGGTTTTCTTATGTCTGTTTCTTTTAATCTGTGTCTATGTTGTTGTCAGTGACGTATTGTCTTATCTTTTTAAATGCCTTTGTGATGTGCTGCAACCCATTCCCCCTCAGGGACAAATAAACGAATACTACTACTACTTATATCGATAATGATCATTATATTTCAGTGAAATACCTACTCTGTTTACACAGGTCCTTCTCAATCTGCTGGATCTCTCTTTGCACAGCTCTTGAACATCCTGTCAGGTAGCGGCAATGGTTCTTCATCTCTTTGATGAGAATCCCATCCTCTTCTCGAAGTCGAGAGAGCAGCATGACTTTGTCAAAGGCCATTGTCTTTGTCTCGAGGGGGACGGTGGATGCTATAACGAAGTGAATATGTTGAGTTTATTTAACAGTAATGAAAACAAACTTCCATAGTTGTTAATACATTAAAACTTATATTACTAGAACAAGTGACAAAATAGCATATGGAAAATTGTGTGGAAGATTTAAATAGACTGCATGACTGATCATGTCAAAACAAAAACAGTATAAAAAACAGCAAAGATATAAAAATATCCGCTTTGTTAAGTGCAGAAAAATGCATATACCAGAATCCCATGGCCAAATAGGGAAGTCTTGACTTAGGACTGCATCTGCTGTATCAACAGCCTCTGTGTCTGGCACAAGGTTGTTGTAAGCTGCAATCGCCTCCTCCAGTTTCCGCTTGTTCTTTGCAATGATATCCCGTTTGGGCTTGCGGTCTTTGTTATTGTCTATAAATGACAGGAAGTGCAAAGATAAAAAATATCCAAATAATTTTTATATTTAGCGTTATTTCAAAAAGAATACAATAACAATAACAATAATAATAATAACACACCTATGGTTCTGTACAGCTCAATTTTCCGCTGTTTGATTTTGAGGGCGAGGCCCTCCATGACCCGCTGCAGCCCCTGTTGATCCTGGCAGTTGGTGGACTTTGGACCTTAATGTAAACATTCAATTGTCAATTAACACAATTTCCTTAAATGTAAAATGTCAACTAACAGTTGACATCTAATATTTTGTAGCTACAGGAAAAATCTTACTTGATGCAGCCCACTCCTCAACCTCCTTCACCCACTGCTTCATTCCCTCCTCTGTTGTCTGCAGTTTTGTTTGCAGATTTTGAATGTCCTTGTCCATTTCATCAGTCCTTTTCTTGGTCTGCGAATGTTATAAATTACATTTGTATCATTGTGAGAAAATAACACCAACCACTAGTGTTTTCTTTGTCACTAAAGTAGGCTGTTCAATTTGAGTTGTTATAGTAGCAGTTAGAAGTTTCAGCCTCAATTCAAAGTTAACAGATACTTTAGGTCATCAATGAACACATTCACAGGACTTGACGAGGACATCAAAGCATCAAAAATAGTTTTACAGACATCAGTGCATGACCGTCCAAACATTTTCACTGAGCTGTTATCGAGCAACCGAATATATTTAGTCTATGTTTAAGAAAAGAGTTGCAGCCAAAACTTATGCACATTGTTGTATTTTATATTGTGAAAAAAGATATTCAATTACATGACAAAATGACCTTCACATATCGTTGAGACAGGTATCTGAGCAAGTTCTGCTTCTTCCTCAAGTTCCATCCACGAGCATGTATCGTTATCATGTCAGTACGTCCTGAAACATACTTGAGCCACAATAAGATGTTAAAACAACTACTCACTTGCTTTGGACATGTATTTTGTGGTCGTTGCCACACGAGAGAGGTATGAATTGACAGCCTCCACTTCCTCTCCAACTGTCAAACCTAGAGCCATTTGAAACAGAAACTTAGTACTTATTTTTAATTTTTTTTTATTACCGAAAGAATATCATTGTAACATACCTGCCCCTTCCTGGTTGCGACCACTCCACTCCACCTGAGAATAGTCAACAATAAATTGAATTATGTCAGTTTAGACATTAAAATACCCTATTAACCAAAAACGATAAAAAACATTACATTTATACCTCGCATTTTGTCGAGTGACCTTTCGCATGCATCACTGACAGAAATGGCCGCATTTGCAGGACATACTGCAGTTCTGGAAAGGACTCAACTACCCTCTGTATATATGGGTAGTATTTACACATGACGTCAGTGCAAACAAACTCAATCTTGTGTTCTTTTCCAAGATCTTGCTGTAGGTAGAGAGGGTAGGCAAAGATTTCCCCACGAAACATGTTGAGGCCTGCAACCAAAACAAAGATAGATTTCTTTGAAAAGGGTTTATTTCATTACTATATTAATGGATATTCTAAAAAACAAAAGATAAGTTATTACTGTCATGAAAGTGCATAATTACTTGTGAATCATAACTGGTACTCAAATGTTTAAAGACCATTTTAGTATGGCCTTTTTGTAAGTACAAAAAATATGTAAATGGATTTTCAATTAAAGGTGGGGTAGGTCATTTTGGAGAAACCAGCTCGAGATCGCTAGAATTTGAAAATACACAATCGAGAAAATCTGCCACTTCCTCACAGAGCCCCTCCTCCAACACACACGCGCACATGACCAATGAGGGCACGAGATAAGTTTGTGCACAGATGGAAGGCTGACAGGCAGGTAGGCCATCCAGTTATTTTAGCCGGCCGGCTCAGATGATTGGTCGTGCTTTTTACAGTACTACTGCTTCCATAGATGATTTCTTTATGGATTTTTTGTCAAAGCACTTCAGATATTCATTGCTATCAGGATGTTAAGAGAATTCCATGGAATATAACAACAAGTGTATCTGAGCCGGTTTCTCAAACTTACCTACCCCACCTTTAAAATACATTATTTTACCACTAAATAGAATGCAGTGTCTGCAAACAGATGTCATCATTCCCTCTTCATCCAGTCTGGCCTCTGACTTTCTGGTAGCCTCCCTGCCTGCTTTGAAGTTGGATTTACCGCAGGATGGGCGTCCAGGTGCCTATTGAAAAAGCATTACAATAGACATTCCAAAAAGTAAATTACATCTCATGCATTTTACATCTTACAAAACACAATAACTTTAGCACATATGAGACAAGTCACAGTAAAACTCACAGGTTTTACTTTGTCTCGAATCCTTTGCACAAATCCTTCACATCTGTGTCTTTGGCAATGAAAGTTCCTTCAAAGTATGGGCATTCGACCGTCCTATGAAGAAATAAGCATTTGATTGGGGAATATAGTATATAAAGATAATAGTCCATGTTGCTTTCTTGCTACTTACCCCTGACGATTGAAGCGATACCATTTTCTGTTGCCGTCCAGAGACACTGCGACCATGTCATCACCACAGGCAGGACATGAGAAATGGTCATCTCCAAGAAGTTTCTCAATTTCGTGCCGGCAATATGTCCATTCCAAGAAACTTCTTTGGAAATTGTCACCAGATGTTATCCCAGCCTAATAAGTAGGAATTCATAATAAAATGCTAGATACATGTCAACATGCAAATACTATAAAGCATGGATTAAGTATAATATTTATTTATCTTTCCTCCAAGTCCTTTTGCAAATTATTGCACAAATTCACTTCATCTGCCAAATCTAAAAACAATACACAATTTGTATAATGTATCAAAATGTGCATTACCCTGCCAGCACGAACTGAGCGACTTTCCAGCATTCGAATGAAAGCGTGTCTACTCACACCAGGTGCACTGATTTTGAGATCTTCATATGTGGCAAAAGATCGATGGAAAAAACTGTGTGGAATTCAATTGTTCCAGGCCAGTATCCATTTGAGATCAAATCTTTGATCTGTGGTGTCCACTGGCAGTGGCAGTTCTCACAGGTCAGCAGAGGAACAGAGAGGTCATAACGACCTGTTGGGACAAGCACCAAGTCAAATCAAAGTCACAATAAAGGTAAGAAAATGTATTTGTACTTTTACAAATGTTCAAAGATATGTTACCATTTATGTTGATGAAGATTACTTTTTGCCCACCACTCAATGACACATTGTCTGCATTGCAGCTGCAAATCTTTCTGGGCAAAGAAAATGGCAGGAGACGAACTATGTAAAAGATAAAGGGATAATGGTTACTTCTACTGGGCAAGTACAGGTATATCATACATTATGATGGATTGAAAAGTAATTTTAGTGAAAAAGGTCTATACAGTATATACCTTCTTCACACGGTGATGGCTGACCACGAGCATCTTCAGTGATAATATCAGTGGGAGGAATTGCTTTGTAACTATCTCCTACAAATAGACATCTGTTATGCAAACTGTACTTCCGATGTACAGTTATGTCACATTTGGGGAAGGCAGTCTGTGCAACAAATGACTGCATCTTTAGCTTTGCACAGTTGACAAAGACCCTTCGGGATCTTTCCTGCCTCAAGCATGGCTTCAAGAAGCTGAGGTCTTGCTTTCCGCCATCTTTCATCAGATAAAGCCTGACGTACTGTCCATGTTCGACCAGATGAGGCTTCTGTGGAATTTGAACATCCGGCAACATCTCCTCAACTGCATCAAGCATCTTTTGCAGTTCCTGTATATGAAGGTCTTGGGAAATGAGGATAACAGATGTAAGCAAGACAGAATAGATGGTAAAGAAAGCCTTAAGAGTCACAAAACAACTTCAAATGTCAGGTGGTTATTCAAATTGATTGCGTTTACTTGGGTATTGTTAAAAGGTTGCGGTTTTTACTCAGACCGGGCATAAAAGGTGTGACCCACACACCACCACGAGGTACCGACAAACTCCCTTCTTTCTATACTACCTCCATTCATCAGTTTTCGCACATCATTTCAACTTTTACCCTGTTAGTTTTTCCCTTTAGACTTTAAACACAGACCTTAATGAACACACCTCTGAAACCTTGGGATTCAATACCCGTAAAGCACTGCTGCCGTATTTAAGATCAACCGATCGTGGCGACCTCCAATATGACATAGAGTCCAGCAACAGAGTTAGCTTAGGTGCGACTTACCTATTGTTCTCTCTGGTGTCTCTGCAAGACTCCGTCAGGGATTGATCCTCAGCCAAGGAACAGGACACTGGAATCAGACTGGACTCAGGACTCAAGCTATTGTGGGAACAGGTTTACAGTGCCGTCTGAATTGTCACCTATTCAACAATAATCAGAAGGGCTACATGGACTTTAGTTTCCTATCACAAATGTGAACAGGTAGTTTTATTAAAGTTTCACAAGTTACAACACCACACATCAATAAAAAATGAAATGCGTTTTGCCCAGATACATATTATATCCGAGATCTTTGCCTCAATACGAGTAAGTAATACGATCGTCTTCCGTTGCTTGCTAAACAAGCTGGAGAGTTCAAGTTCAAAGCTGGGTTCGAAGAGGAACTGCTCTCCAGTGTTTTTCAGTCTTCTTTTATCCTCTTTTTTCCCGCGGTTTGTCACATGGTCTGACACGTAGTTTGTCACATGCTTTTCGTGCAAGCTGGCGCGTTTAGAGGTGTCCTTCTTCGTTGTTGTGTTTAACTGTTCACTTCCAGCGAGGAAATACATTACAGATGTTCTCCTCGAAAAGGGAAGTGCATAGAGAGTTCAAGTCCTCGAAAGAGGAAGTGAGTACTTTGCATCACGGGTCTTTATGAGCACCCATGTAAGGATTTATGTTATACACCCTCTTTATATTGCTAAAGCATTAAACTATACGATACATGTCTATGGCATTCAGAGTTTTAACACAGTTTTTAGCATATTTAAGCTTTATATAATAAAATACATTGTTCCATTTTCTTCCTCTCTTCAACAGTATGAATAACCCGTTTATAATTGTGAACACAATATTGCCTCATAAACGTGTTATTCATGTCCATATAAACAAAGTAATTGAGTGAGATTGCAAGGTGTAATGTCATGTTCACCTATATTATTTTTAAGGAACAATACAATTGTTCAAAATGAAGTTTTATGAATGTACTTGCAAAATGTCTTGCAGAAATATATTAGTGTTCAATTCATCAAATTATAATTAAACTAAATATATTGTGATGTACACTGAAGTGAGTAAGTATGAGTTTATTAAATGGATACAATTATCTAAATAAAAATAACGGAAATGGTGGCATAACTATTTTGATATAGAATCTTACCAATCATATTGTGGGTCTGTTGCACCTCAGAGGTGAATGTGCCTGCATATCAAAACATAGAGGGAATTCATCATTACTACATTTGACCTAAACTGTGACCTTTGACTCAATATTGCATCCCTATTCTCCATGTTCATTTAGCACTATACGAATACTTAATTTTCTTTGCAATACATGTAGTACTTAATTTAAAATCGTATTACTCTCAAAGTGACACATGTGCCAGGTACATACGGCCCCATACCCACATGCACAACACCTAAAAAAAGCACAAACTGTAGCAAAATGTTGACACTGATAAGAGAGCTTACCTTCTGTGCTGTCTGCAACATGTTCTGCAGAAATATTTGGTAACTGCGACTGAACAGTTTTCTTCTGACGTTTGGCGAGCACTAGAAAGACAAGAATAGTAATTCAAGAATTACATTTTCAAAATAGAAACAACAGAAAAACACAGATACAACAGTATGATCTGGCTTAACATACCTTTTGAAGAAGTGCAAGTCTTTACAATCAGCCGCCCAAATTGGTCTCTTTCTCTCCATTTTACTGCAGGCTGACAGTCCTATTTAGCATGGTAATACAAGCTTTTCATGTTACATCAAACCATTCCATTCCAATTGTTAACACCAGTTAAATTAAAACAACAAATGCTGTCTACATATGTGATAACTTGAAAGAGTACATTTGCAAATCAGCTCTGTGCTTCATTGTTCAGTCAGTAGAATAATGACATTGTGTGTGTGTTCACTTATCCCAAGGAGCATGTTAAAGAGAAGTATCCATACATTGAAATGGAACATTAAACTGTGCCTGAATACTGAAACTAAGTTCATTATTTCGTCATTATATAGACCATTACGTAGAGATGTCCATGGACATAGTATACTATTTTCCCTTTAGATTAAACTTTTTTGTTTCCTGTATCCAACACAAATACAGTTGGAATATACAACTGCATTTGTGAAATGAATAGGATGTTTGCAGACGTGAATAGGTTTAATATTGGCATTTGTTAATCTCTATTAGACAAAGTGGACATTTGTAGTAGATTTTTTTGGACAAAGATTGTTGGAAAGTTACAAGTTAAAAGCTAGTTAGAGCAGTACTGTACATTCAGACATTACACAATGGATTTAAAAGCATTGATTAAAACATTAAAGGTGGGGTAGGTAAGTTTGAGAAACCGGCTTGAGATACACTTGTTGTTATATTCCATGGAATGCTCTTAACATCCGATAGCAATGAATATCTGAAGTGCTTTGACAATAAATCCATAAAAAAATATCATCTGTGGAAGCTGTTACTGTAAAAAGCACGACCAATCATCTGAGCCGGCCAGGCTAAAATAACTGGATGGCCTACCTGCCTGTCAGCCTTCCATCTGTGCACAAACTTATCTCGTGCCCTCATTGGTCATGTGCGCGTTCGTGTGTGTTGGAGGAGGGGCTCTGTAAGGAAGTGGCAGATTTTCTCCGTTGTGTATTTTCAAATTCTAGCGATCTCGAGCCGGTTTCTCAAACTTACCTACCCCACCTTTAATGATGACATTTTACATAAAGTACCTGCTGCATAAACCCAAGAATGTATCTTATAAACAATCAATTCAAGGATTACTTTACCTCTTTGTAGTTTTTCACCCAGTTTAGCTTTAATTGTGTCGATTTCTTCCTTGTCTTCATCACTATCAGATTCATCCCAGTTTAGAGAGGTCCTTCGAGGTGCCTGTCGCCCAGCCATGGTTTCCTTGAGGAAGACACAAATCAAGCTTGGTCTGTGGTATCTGTTGGTAGCACAAACAGAAACTGTATTTCAAACAGCTGTATTATTAGTATGTTTGTACAAAGTAAAACAAAACAAAAAAGAGAAATCTAACGGTAACAACATTATGTTTATTTTCTTCTTTCATTAACTTCACCTTTGTAGTGCCGAGAGATAGGAGTCGGAGGCGGTGCATCGAAGGTGCAAATGGGAACTTTAATGAGCAGCAGAAAACCACATGTTGTCGGGTCGCAGCCCGGGAAGAGAAGAGAAAGCGAAAGGGAGGGCACGCGATAAATACAGTCAACAACATATGTGTCCGTGCGGAAACAATACCCCCAACCTGTAGTTCCATGAGTGAATGATGTAACCCAGCGCCATATAGAGAGATATTATTATCTCTCTATATATATATATTATATATATAAATATATTATATATATATTATACGTTCTATTATACGGCTCTGATGTAACCTAGTTAATTAGTGATCACTACACCTTGAACAATATAACAGGTAGGTTATAACCTACCTGTTATATTGTCAACAAAATAAAACTCGAAATATTACAGTATAGGCCTACTGTATACTTGATCAACTGATAGTTGAAAATAATATTTAGATTTTATTTAGCCACAGTGTTATTATGGCTGGTCGCAGTCATCCAAGATGTTCGGCTCAAATTGCCTTAGAGATGAGACTTAATGAAGAACAGGATGAGGAAGATGAAGCATTTGTTGATCCTGATTCTGAGTCTGACATCTCTGATGCTGATGACCTAGAGTAGGCCTATGTGCCACAGGGTCAAGCCTGTGATCGTCATTTGTGAGGCATGTGTTGTTGGCGGAAATCTCGGTCTGGGCCAGTTCAAAAGAAGTGGCTGGAGGCGGACAGAGTTCGATGCAATATAACTTTTATTACGTCAAAATACATAAATCAAAGTCCGAGCAGACCCCGGGATCATACTTACACACACGTGCCCTGGAGGCGTTACGTCACATTGACCGCTTCTTGACCTTCACCAAAGTTCATTATCAAGTGAGGAGAGACAGGTCTCTTTCCCAGTTGTAACCTCACATCTCATTAGCTTCAGGCAATGTGAATAATAATTAACCTTAACCTAAAAGTGGCATTTTCGTTCAACCTGACACACACACACATACTGTACACACTCAGAGAGAGAGTGGGACATAAAGACATGGGCACTAGCACTAGCCGTTGTCCGTTTGTGCTGCCATTGTTTGCCTGACTTTTTTCTATATCCTCCTGGGACCCAGCCCACTGTGGTGGACATTTTGTTAACATGCATCTCCTTTTACTCTTTTGAGCTACTCTATCAATCCCTGATGTACTGTACAGAGGACATCCTGGTCTTTCCATTGATATGTCATTGGTTAAAATTGCATGCTGGGAAGTTCCTCTTTCTTTTCATCCAAAATGACTGGCATACCAAAAACAAAATGTTATTGAAGCAGGAGAAGTCAAATATTGTTGAATAATTGTAATTTTTACCATGAAAATCATATAGTTCTTGTTTATTAACATGTGAGGAACTATATAATTAGTTCTGAAAGCAATTAAATAATTCAAGTTTTCAAAAAACAGCCCTTTTATAAATGTCCATTCTAGTCGACGTCAGGACCGTCTTCATGGACTTTATGACTCAATATTGTTGCAGGAGACGGAACTGAAGCAGACATTTTCTGTACCAGATAGTTCAGGGAGATTCAGATGTTGAGCTCTCAGATGATGAGAGAGATGAGGGTTTCACACTTGGGGTAGAAGAGGGTCAAGAAGAAGGGGGGGAAAGATGCAGGAGGCTCCATGAGCGCACAGATACAGACAGAGAGACAGATAGGGACGAGCTGGAAAGACATGGCCCTCTGTGGGCCAAGAGTAGCACCTATGTCTTATTGTTGTTTTTATTTTAAGTGGAGCCAGGACAAATGAGAATTGCCTCAGGAATGCAAGCTTTGTTTCTATGAGCAGGTCAAATGGAGACCACATCCATAAAACTAGTCAAGATGACTCTACAGCCCGTGCCGACTGGAGTCAATGAGGTACTTTTCCAGTACATTGACTACAACGTCTTTGAAGATCTGGAAAGATTCACCAAAAACCAAACTAGTTTTTTATTGACCAAATAAACAGCAATGTTCAGATCAATTACTTATTCATGTTTTAAATAACGGTGAATGTATTCTTGTATTAAAGTCACTCTATAACCATAATACGTTATTGTATTAATGTCACTCTATAACCATAATACGTTATTGTATTAATGTCACTCTATAACCATAATACGTTATTGTCTATCTGTTCATTTTGGCTGTCTTTTCAAACTAATATGGTCCCGACGTCCTCTACAGTGGACATACTGTAACATTTAAAAATTAAATAAAAAAAGTCTAAATTGCAAGATGTTTTTTTCAACCCTAAATAGGTAGGAAATCACAAAAAAAGGAAATTGGAAGACACTTTTTCCTCAGGTCCCAGGAGGATATTACACTTTTATCAATAACAGAAAAAAATAATCAATTTGAAATATCAATGCTTCAATTTATAGCAAACAACTACAAAGACACACAAACACATTACATAGAGACCAAATCAACAAAAAATAAATGCAAAACATCTGCTAAGAGACAATAAGAGACCACTGAGACACACAGTGATCACAGAGAGATGCAAAACTATAGAGAGATGGTTAACAACTGCAAAGAGACACAACATGACTACAAGGAGACACACAGCAACCACAGGGAGACAAAGAACACAAATATGGTTAAAATTCAATAGCCGATCCCCCATTTTACAATAGGACATTTAAAATCTGATTTGCAAATGTTTTAACCATCCCCTTACATTTGTCAGAATACTCTCAATTCAGTAGGCTAACGCAAATATATTTTAAAGACTACAATTCCCTAAGAGCCGCAGGAAAAAATAAATAATAACGCGGGATTTATACAGTCGTTGCAGTGATGGGCGTGCTGGACTCATTTTTGGCAGACACTGCTTTTCGGCGGCGTGCGGTAAGTTTTGGCGGACTTGCGGTACATGTCCAGACTCTGCAGAACCTCAACGGGTAAGACATTTATTGTATGAACTTAATGTGAGCTAGATAGTAACATTAGTTGTGTTTGCAATTGGTCCATCTTGATACAGACGTTTCATGAGAAGATTCTACAGAGAAGGGTTATAATATAATTTGTTGCTAGGCTACCAACAAAAACTGTACATTTGTACATGCAATATTATAGGCTATAGGCCTACAAGAAATAGCTCTCCTAACACTTGACCAGCACCATATTGCACAAAATACTCGGACAGTCTAACATTCATGTTTTAAAGTCACTATCAAGAACTAGCTAACTGTGAACGTCATCCTATTGTTGCAGAGTGCAGACATGTCGGGGATATGCAATGTCAAGAAATGTGTGACATGCCAGGACAAGATTTGTGTTGCATGCAAGAAATGTCCTAAATGTAAGGCCCAACAGCCACACAAGGACAGACTGGTTAAAGAAAGACAAAGGTTTGCCGCTGAGGAAAAGGAGTGGAAAGAAAGAATAAAGAAAATCTGCAACGGAGCACATGTCCTAGACTCCAGCTTCAAAATGGTAAGCACAAGTGGTAACACAACTTTAAATATTTTACACTGGACCTTTGTTGACTACATACATCTTTAAATAGTCGGAAAGCAGCCCACTGATCGGCCCTATATTTAGTGTTTCATCAATTTAAGGCTTCTTTATTTAGTGTCCTGCTAGAGAAAGAAACACAGGCTAAAAGGCTCATAAAACTTCAGAAGGACTCAGAACTATTGATATTTGAAAGAGTGATATACTTCCTATTCATTTACGTTGAATCTACAGGTAAATAAACCATACTTCATCATGTTTTCTTAAAGGGCCCATGTCATGCTTTTCTGGTTCTCACCCGTCCCCTTGTGTTATGTAGCTTTTTCTGCATGTAAACGGTCTGCAGAGTCACTAACCCTCAAAGTGCACCCTGTAGCGAGTAAAACTCTAACACAGAGAAGACCTGTCTATGCTGCCCCAGAACGCCTCGTTGGGGATTTCTCTTTTTCCATTGTTTTCTTCATGGGTATGGTGACGTGCCCATACCCAAATGGAACAATCTGTGGAGCCGTTATGTTACGTCCGCGGATTGGTCCAAACGGACTTCCTCACACACACTCAATCTTTTCTCAGCTGCAGCTCCGCCGATTTCTCCTCCCTGAGACGGCGGGACGCGGCGAGGCTGTGAGTCGGTGTGTGAGCACACACACAAACTCCCAGCCAGGCGGCTGCGGGTGTGTGTGTGTGTGTGTGTGTGTGTGTGTGTGTGTGTGTGTGTGTGTGTGTGTGTGTGTGTGTGTGTGTGTTCGGGCTGGGTTTCGTTGTGTCTCGCTGTCTCGCAGAAGGCCACTGGGCTCACAGGGAGGGGGGTAGGAGCTCCAACAAGGCGTGTAGGACAGAGAGTGAATACACATATACAGAGATGCTGTGTGAGAAACCAATGTGAGTTTGGAACATTGAACAATATAAATCTATTTTAGTAGACCTCAACAATGGAATTATGATCAGTAGAAATGGCCATGACATGGGACCTTTAAACACATGGATCATATACTTTTCTGATGTGAAATTCAGGCTTTATGACTTGCATTTACTTATTACCATTTCAGTTGGACCGGCTTGCTGCTCTGGGGTATTTTCCACTTTTGCTTTTGGGGAAAAAGAACAAGAATGGCTACACAGCAGATGTCTTCAGCAGCATACAGATGAAGCTGGATGACTGCTTGGAAGAAGATATAAAAGCAGTGTATGCGAAAGTATTAAAGTGTGAGTATCTTTTACTGTATTGATGATTTCTTTGAAAGTAATTTAAAATCTGATATTAGAGCTTACATTTTTTTTAACGATTATATTCTTTCATGTTTTCATACAACAGTGCACTTCAGAAGGTTTCAGAATAAAAAAGGAACCATTGAAGATTGTGGGACAGATCTGGGTAAGTGTTGACATTTTTCAACTTGACCTGTTTTGTTGGACAGTTTAGGTGACCGGGAAAATTTGACTTCATGACTATTGTTTCCATGTATTGGAAGCAAGCATTTAGATTGAAAGACAGCACTTGAAAAGGTCATTTGCTTATTAACCAATGATGCCCTTAATTCAGTAATATTGAGCCTTGAATAAATTGGCATTTGTGTGCGCTTTACAGGAGTCTTGCCCACCACTCCTTCTTCTACTAGTATTATTATTGTGATCTAGATTTGCATTCAACTACGTATGACTATTCCACGAGTAGCTATGTGGGGCAGAAGCATGTCTAAATACATTGTAATGCACAGCCATGTGTTTACCTTTAATTTGAGCATTTTTTTCTCTCCAAATCTCCAACAGAAACTGAATTTGTGGTGCTTGATCTCTGTCCTGTGGAGGGTACTGATGTGGTCGTGGAGGGTACTGATGTGGTCGTGGAGGGTACTGATGTGGTCGTGGAGGGTACTGATGTGGTCGGAGGGTACTGATGTGGTCGTGGAGGGTACTGATGTGGTCGTGGAGGGTACTGATGTGGTCGTGGAGGGTACTGATGTGGTCGAAGAGGGGGATTACAGATCCAATGCAGAGGGACAGGGAGAGCAAGGTACTTAGTGATATTGGCACTGACACAATGATTTCAAAACTGAATTATTTTAAATTATAATCCTATCGTAAAAGATGCATGGTCAAATTCAATTTGCTCTTGTGGCTCTGATATGTAGAATCTCAAAGCCATGATGTAGAAGTGATGAACGGGGGAGAGCGAGCATCAACTTCTGTGGAGGAAGCTGCACAAGGTTTGTAGCGATTCATGTAAATTCAGGGCACTAATATTTTGAATGAATTTTTTCCACATTTGCTTCAGTATTTAAAGGGCCCATGTCATGCTTTTCCGGTTATTACCCGTCCCTTGTGCTATGAAGGTTTTTATGCATGTAAACGGTGTGCAGAGTCAAAACCCTCAAAGTACACCCTGTAGCGAGTAAAACTCTAACACAGAAAATACCTCCCCAAAACGCCTTGTTGGAGATACGTCACTGCCCATTTGATTCTTCCATTTAGTTCCGGGTACGGCATGATGTCAAGCCGTACCCGGAACAAAATGGACCAATCCGTGGAGCCGTTACGTTACGTCTGCGGAGCCGTTACGTTAAGCCCCCGCTGATTGGTCCAAATTGACCAATCCATGGACTTCCTCACACACACATCTGTGTGCAGGAGCAGGCAGCTCAGCTGATTTCTCCTCCCTGGCTGCAGGCTGATAACAGACAGTTGGGATCGCGGCGAAAGCCGTTCTCTCTGCAGACCCATTCTCTCGCAGACCCATTCTCTCGCAGACCCATTCTCTCGCAGACCCATTCTCCGCAGACCCATTCTCTCGCAGACCCATCCTCTCCGCACACCATCCTCTCCGCACACCCATCTCTCTGCACACCCATTCCTCTCTGCACACCCATCCTCTCGCAGACCCATCTCCGCAGACCCATTCTCTCTGCAGACCCATTCTCTCTGCAGACCCATTCTCCGCAGACCCATTCTCACCGCAGACCCATTCTCTCTGCAGACCCATTCTCTCCTGCAGACCCATTCTCTCGCGGACCCATTCTCTTCAGACCCATTCTCTCGCAGACCCATTCTCTCTGCAGACCCATTCTCTCTGCAGACCCATTCTCTCTGCAGACCCATTCTCTCGCAGACCCCCTCTCTGCAGACCATTCTCCCGCAGACCCATTCTCTCTGCAGACCCATTCTCTCGCAGACCCATCTCTCTGCAGACCCATTCTCTCTGCAGACCCATTCTCTCGCAGACCCATTCTCTCTGCAGACCCATTCTCTCTGCAGACCCATTCTCTCTGCAGACCCATTCTCTCTGCAGACCCATTCTCTCTGCAGACCCATTCTCTCTGCAGACCCATTCTCTCTGCAGACCCATTCTCACAGCGTTTATCAACCTTTTTCTTACTCAATATCAAGCCACACTTATTGTTTTTACTTCGGCTGTGACTTTGTGTGTGCTCAGGATGAGTTTGGCTGTGTTTCGCTGTGTATCCTAAACAAGGAAACAACACCTCCACGGAGCTCAGCGCGATTCACAACGTCCCGACCAATCAGAGCACACTGTGCTCACAGGGAGGGTGGGGGCTGGAGCTATTGGAGCTCCAACGAGCCGTTAAAGGCAGAGAGTGAAATTCAGTGAATACACGTAGTTTACAGAGATGCTGTTTGAGAAACCAATGTGAGTTTGGAGAGATGCTGTATGAGAAACCAATGTGAGTTTGGAGAGATGCTGTGAGAAACCAATGTGAGTTTGAGAGATGCTGTATGAGAAACCAATGTGAGTTTGGAGAGATGCTGTTGAGAACCAATGTGAGTTTGGAGAGATGCTGTTGAGAAACCAATGTGAGTTTGGAGAGATGCTGTTTGAGAAACCAATGTGAGTTTGGAGAGATGCTGTATGAGAAACCAATGTGAGTTTGGAGAGATGCTGTATGAGAAACCAATGTGAGTTTGGAGAGATGCTGTTGAGAAACCAATGTGAGTTTGGAGAGATGCTGTTGAGAAACCAATGTGAGTTTGGAGAGATGCTGTTTGAGAAACCAATGTGAGTTTGGAGAGATGCTGTATGAGAAACCAATGTGAGTTTGGAGAGATGCTGTTTGAGAAACCAATGTGAGTTTGGAGAGATGCTGTTGAGAAACCAATGTGAGTTTGGAGAGATGCTGTTTGAGAAACCAATGTGAGTTTGGAGAGATGCTGTATGAGAAACCAATGTGAGTTTGGAGAGATGCTGTTGAGAAACCAATGTGAGTTTGGAGAGATGCTGTATGAGAAACCAATGTGAGTTTGGAGAGATGCTGTATGAGAAACCAATGTGAGTTTGGAGAGATGCTGTTTGAGAAACCAATGTGAGTTTAGAAAAATGCACAATATAAATCTATTCTAGTAGACCTCAACAATGGAATTATGATCAGTGGAAATGGCCATGACATGGGCCCTTTAAATGTTGGTGTTAAAATGGAGGCTTCTCCTTGGATTTCTGTTTGAATAGCCGTTAGAGACCTTTAAATCCTGCCTCTTTGAGTTATACTGAAATATATGAAATGGGCTTTAATTTGATTGAACAGAAAGAACTACTTTGTAAATTGCTTACCAGGAAACTAAAGGTGGAACAGGGTGAGCTGTAGAAAGAAGCTCAAACTACCAGACAAAGGCCTCCACAGGGGAAAGTGAACTTTTGATTTCCTTTGGCCAACAATATGTGGACCTCGACCTGCTGAGGCACCAGGACTCAGGACTGCTGGACTTTGGAGTCGAGTTATTACTTTGATGTTAGTCGTGATGTTATTCTTATTTGTATACGTTTTTCTTTCATTTGATTCAGTTTTAACATCATTCCAACAATGTACACCCCTCCCACCTGAAGCTGCTCCATCAGTCTCTCCTGTTGCCCTTTAACAACAATGAGATGTGTGTGATGAGCGATATTCTGTTTATTCCCTGCCGCAGTGTGTTGATGTTTGAACGTACAGATAAACGTGTTGAGCCGTTCTTCTTTGTGTTCTAATAAAATAATGGAATACCTGACGCTCAGCTTCAGCGTTGTTATTGGCCTGTGGCTTTGTGGAGGAAACTCATCTTTAGGATTTTAATGCTTGTACACTTTGCTGCTGCAACAAAATAACTTCCCAATTTGGGATCAATAAAGTAGTCATCTATCTATTTGAACCTCCCATGGGGATAATTACGTTAGAGACATGAACATATAATGATAATAAAAACCAGGAAACACACTGAGGTGATCTGGGGCTCTGGTTGGTCGGCGTGTTGCCGAAACAACGGGAACTATAAATCATCAATCCCACAGTTTCAGGGTTAAATCCACATGTATTTATTAGAGTTACAGAGAATCTGACTTCTTAAAGCATCTGTCAAAAGAGAGACAGAAACAAATGAGGAACATCTGCTGACTTTAACACGGTAAACATTTATCATGGATCAGAAACAGCTTTTTCTTTTTTAACCAGCGCTTCACAACCTGGCAGCCCAGACTCTGCTTCACCTGACGTATAAAGCTTGAGATGATGTGGTTACGCATCAATAAAGTGTATTACTCTTTACAGCATCGGACCCATTAGACAGCAAATCTTACTTACATTTATGAAACAGGAAGGGAGGTTTTAACCAATCAGAGCCCAGACATAAACACAGGTGATGATTTGAACCAATCAGAGCCCACACATGAACACAGGTGATGATTTGAACCAATCAGAGCCCACACATGAACACAGGTAATGATTTGAACCAATCAGAGCCCACACATGAACACAGGTGATGATTTGAACCAATCAGAGCCCACACATGAACACAGGTGATGATTTGAACCAATCAGAGCCCACATATGAACACAGGTGATGATTTGAACCAATCAGAGCCCACACATGAACACAGGTGATGATTTGAACCAATCAGAGCCCACACATGAACACAGGTAATGATTTGAACCAATCAGAGCCCACACATGAACACAGGTGATAATTTGAACCAATCAGAGCCCACACATGAACACAGGTGATGATTTGAACCAATCAGAGCCCACATATGAACACAGGTGATAATTTGAACCAATCAGATGCCCATGTAGGTGTTCATCTTGCCCAGCGCGTCGCAGACGGTGTTCAGGTCGCTGCGCAGGTCCTGCACCACGTCCTCGATGCCGCGCGTGTCTTTCAGCAGGTCGATGCTCTGCGTGTACGGGTTGTAGTACACGGAGAACGGACGCTTTATCGACTTCGCAAACTCCCTGAGAGAGAGGAGACAAGGTGTGACCGTCAACATAAACTTTAAGTATAATAAACTTTAAGTATAAAAACTTTAAGTCAAATAAACTTGAAGTATAATAAACTTTAAGCATAATAAACTTTAAGTCGAACAACCTTTAAGTCAAATAAACTTTAAGTCAAATAAACTTTAAGTATAATACATTTTAAGTATAATAAACTTTAAGTATAATAAACCTTAAAGGTGGGGTAGGTAAGTTTGAGAAACCAGCTCGAGATACACTTGTTATATTCCATGGAATGCTCTTAGCATCCTGATAGGAATGAATATCTGAAATGCTTTGACAAAAAATCCATAAATAAATATCATCTGTGGAAGCTGTAGTACTGTAAAAAGCACGACCAATCATCTGAGCCGGACCGGCTAAAATAACTGGATGGCCTACCTGCCTGTCATCCTTCCATCTGTGCACAAACTTATCTCGTGCCCTCATTGGTCATGTGCGCGTTCGTGTGTGTTGGAGGAGGGGCTCTGTGAGGAAGTGGAAGATTTTCTCCGGTTGTGTATTTTCAAATTCTAGAGATCTCGAGCTGGTTTCTCAAACTTACCTACCCCACCTTTAAGTAAATTAACTTGAAGTCAATTAAACTTGAAGTATAATAAAATATGAGTCAAATAAACTTGAAGTCAAATAAAAACAGACCGTTTGGGTGGAGATAAGAACGGTTGTTATTTACAGTGTGCGTTAAAATCACTCAGCGTTGACTTTTGGTGTCACACGGGCAACGTATCTTCATTTTAACACTCTGTATGATATCTTTCAAAGTTATTCCTCCAGTGTTCGTCAACTTCAATCAAAGTTCATTTATTTAGCCCAAAAAGTGACACAAGTGTCTCAGGGGGCTTCACAGGTTACACAGAATAACACGCTGTCCTTAGACCCCGCTTCGTAAAAGGAAACACCCCCAAAGAAACCCCACAGTTAACGGGGAAGAATGGAAGAAACCTGGGGGAGAGCAACAGACGAGGAGGTGTTGTAAATGAAAAAGACATAGGTAGTCCAAATGCTGGAAAAGATCATGTGTCCTTAGAAGAAGAGGAAGATGGATCCAGGTGGAGGTTCTTCTATGATTGTCCAGCAGTCTTTTCAAAATGAAGTTCTTCACAGGAAAATACTCGCTCAGGTTTAGAGTAAGATCTTGGTTTGGGCTAAAATAACGATGACCAATAAACAGGACAAATATAATCTTGTTTCACACGGGACAAAGAACAGTCTCCTGGTTAGGGTCTGGTGACTTCCTCCAAACCTCGGTTTTCTCGCTCTGTGTCTCTGGACGTCCTCCTTCACTCCGTCATTATCATTTGAGCCTCTAGAGGTCACTGCACGTCCAAGACTGACTTTGAGTGGAGCGTCAAAGTCCCGTAATTTGACGAGTAAGGAATCGCCTGCTACAGGACTTTGAAGACTTCAGAGGACCAGCTTCAGCATTATCTGGCATAAGAAGAACTTCACTTCACGTCGCAGTGTAAAGGCAGTGTAGTAACGCTGTGTGTGTGTGTGTGTGTGTTTCACCTCATCTTCTCCTTGGCCTCCTCGAAGCTCTCGGACACGAAGTAGACGTCTTGGAAGGTGGTGATGAGACACTCCTGTCTGCAGGTCGTCTTCGGGTCGAACATCCTCACACAGGCCGCCCCCGACAGGGCATGCTGGGAAACACACGGAAAACATGTTGTTTCGTCCTCAATCAAATATACTATTGTGTGTGTGTGTGTGTGTGTGTGGTGTGTGTGTGTGTGTGTGTGGTGTGTGTGTGTGTGTGTTGTGTGTGTGTGTGTGTGTGTGGTGTGTGTGTGTGTGTGTGTGGTGTGTGTGTGTGTGTGTGTGTGTGTGTGTGTGTGTGTGTGTGTGTGTGTGTGTGGTGTGTGTGTGTGTGTGTGTGTGTGTGTGTGGTGTGTGTGTGTGTGTGTGTGTGTGTGTGGTGTGTGTGTGTGTGGTGTGTGTTGTGTGTGTGTGTGTGTTGGTGTGTGTGTGTGTGTTGTGTGTGTGTGTGTGTGTGTGGTGTGTGTGTGGTGTGGTGTGTGTGTGTGTGTGTGTGTGTGTGTGTGTGTGTGTGTGTGTGTGTGTGTGTGTGGTGTCACCCTCAGCTCTCCTATAGATGACAGCAGCCCGGCTCCGTAGGCTCTCAGCTGACCGTCCTGTTTGCAGAGTCCAAACTCGATGGTGAAGAAATAACACTGTTCAAAACACAACAAAATGTTACTTAACAACACATAACATGACATAACGTTACATTACATAAAATAACATACATACATAACTTAACCTGTTAAGCCCTGAGCCTGTTTTTCAGGTCTCAGGCTCGAAAATGACATTCCCAGAACAAATGCCATATCTTCTCTTCTAAAAGGGTTAAATTAATAATTTTTTCTCAAAGTAATGAAAACCTGTGAGTTGGATGTAGAAAAGTCAGAATCAATATAGATGTTTCAGAAAATTCAGATTTACATAGTAAAAAACTGTAAATTATCGTGTCGTCCAAAGATTATTTTTTACTTATAGTGAAAACTACCCTTGGATGATGGGTTAGTAGACTAAAAGCTTTAGGAATCCAAAGTACAACATATAATAAGTACCCTGTATCAAGATTGATGCAAAACTAGTGACATTTGACCTTTTTAGAGAGATTTAGCAAAAAGAAACCACTTCTGGGGTCATTTGGGTGGATTTTCCATATCTCTGGCCCCCCTTGCTCAATTTGATGGTTGACACCTCTTTCTGACCGTTAGAGCCAATAGAATCGAAGGGGGAGTCCCCCACACACACTCATTGTGAAAAGAAAAGGTGGGGGCTTCGCGCATGTAATTTTCATCAGAGTGAACCTATCTCTAGCTTTGACATCTAGAAACGGAAAAGCAGTTTTAATGCTTATGGATTATCAGAAATCATTTCAAAGGGACACAGACACATTGGATTAACCTATGGATTAACTTCAGCAGCGTTTTCATCGTTTTAATGCCATTGAAGACCACTTTGGAGAGACTACAGAGCCAAGGTAAAAATGTTAGCATTTTTAGCTACCTAGCGTCACCTGTTTTGATGTCCGTTTTTGCTTATAACGTCGCAAATACGTATAATTCAGTGATAATGTCGGTGTCAATCGATTCTGTGTCACCTCACGATGTGAATCGATGTGTTGGATGTGGTGAAAAGATAAATAATAAGGTTTTGTGAGTGATTTTCGGTGCAGTAATCTGTTCGCATTTTTCGCTTGTTTGCTAATTCAGAGGCTCAGAGTTAGCATTGTGGGTTTTCTTTTAAAAAAAAAAAAAATGATCAGTTAGATGAGTTTCTTCCCGTTACATGGATATAAAACATTCATAGTTTATTAAATGAACATGCCCTCAGACACTGTTTCCTGCAAGATGTTGCGGCAGTGCCCGGGTACCGGGGTCTCTCGGGCTTAACAGGTTAAGTAGCTTGTATGTGTCCCAATGGGCAAACATGGGGAAATGTCTCTTCCTTGTGGGAAAATATTGTAAAGTTCAATCTGAAGCTGCAGATGTAGAGCTGATATGATCCAAAGCAGTATTTTATTAAACTCTGCTCTAATAGCTCTCAATGGGAGTACTGTGATGAGTGCGTCTGTTCGTCCCTCAAGACAAACAGTGGATCATTAACGGACCTAACCAGAGTAATGACCTCCGTGTCCTCAGGAGTCATGTGATCATACCTGGAGGTTATTAACGTGACTCACCGTGGCCAGCTTCTGGACGTCCTCGTCCGACGCTCCCAGAGACGCCAGGCCGATCTCCTGCGAGAACTGAGCGAACTTTGGGTCAGCCAGCAGGGGGACGTGACCCAGCAGCTCGTGGCACGTGTCGCTGCAGCGGTAATAACATGTCAATAACTTATATCCATAATAACATGTTAACTACATATTAATAACAGGGAAGATCCAAAGAAGACTTGAAGAAGGTCATAGAGTTAAGGCGTTTTGCACTACTGAACAGCTCTGATAGGATTATCAGAGACCCCCATCACCCCAACAACAAACTGTTCTGTCTGCAGGCGGTGCCGCAGCATCAGGACTAAAACCACCAGACTCAGAGACAGTTTCATCCCACAGGCCATAAGACTGTTAAACACCTGAACTCTGTGAAGAACGTCCATAAACATTCATCTGTTTGCATCTTACGAATTATTTATCTATATATCATATTCCATGTACTTGTATACAAACTATTCTTGCACTATTTCTATTTTATTTGTATTTACTTGCACATCTCAAAACATTCTCTTGCTCTATTTGATCTGTTTTATTAGTTTGATGTCCTATATATATTCATGTTGCTCTGTTGGAGGAGGACTTCATTGACATATCTGTAGCTGCTGAGCACATGATGATGAAGACTTGAAAGGAGTCTGGGTGTACTCACGGCTCGGGGGTGTACAGCGGGTCGGTGCTGTGCCTCACGTACTGAGTGCAGTTGAACACTCTGTAGGCCAGAGCAGACAGGAAGTCTCTGGGAGAGAGATACCCAGCCACAGGACGCACCGTGAAGCCAGAGCGCTCTGACACACACACACACACACACACACACACACACACACACACACACACACACACACACACACACACACACACACACACACACACACACACACACACACACCACAAACACACACACACACACACACAACACACACACACCACACACACACACACCACACACACACACACACACACACACACACACACACACACACACAACACACACACTTGGGTTTTATGATTCTGATGTGTCTTTATATGCTGAGGTAAGCAGGATGTAATAATATTATGATGATGATGATATTTATGATGATGATTCTAAAAATCTCAAAATTCTGACTTTTCCCCAAAATTTCAAAATTCTGACTTTTTCTCAAATTTAAAAATTCTGACTTTTTCTGAATACTTCACATTTTTATTATCCTCTCAAGAATGAGAGGATAATAAATACATGAATCCGACCAAGGTACGTTTTAACCGTTTGTTTTTTAGTTCTAATTGAAACTAATAAAAAACAGAAAGAGAGACAGAGAGAGACTGAGAGAGTTACGTGGGTTGTTGTTAGCATCTGGTGCTAGCCCGGAGCTAACGGAGATTAGAAGCTGTTTCAACAATAAGGAGAGGGAGAGCTCTCTCCTGTCGTAAAACAGGTTCACATGGATAGGATACTAGATAAGTGTGCACACTCATTATATACACTACACATTTTTCTTGGATTTGTTAACACTATAGTCCCTAATATATTTGTAGAAAGGCAGGAAATGGAATTAAATCAAGAATGTTTCATTGCGGAGGACCCCCTGTTTTGTGTCCCCCCACTTCTCAAACTAAAGTTACACCCTTGCTCAGGACGGTGGCGCTACGGCTATTGGGCCAACTCCACCAATCAGGAGGAGACAGCCACGGACATTGCCGTTCGAAAGCGCTGGAGACGCTGTAGTACATATGCCAGGCCTGTAGGTGGTGCTGTTCTCACTGAATCAGCCCTTGCAAAAACAGGGGTAAATAAGTGCAAATTGAGCAAAATGAGGCATGGCTAAAATGCATAATCTGTTTGGTATTTTGAAAAAAATAAAGTATAAATATGCCTTATATAGGCATGGTCCTACACTATATTATAATATAGCATGATAGGTCCACTTTAAATAAAAATGTGTCATTAGACTTATATTGTTGGACAGAGTATTTGAAGAGGATATGGTAGACATGATATCAGCACTCCTTCCAGTCAGTACTCCAGCAGCAGCTTTTACCCCTTGGGAAATCTTCAGAGAATATCCTGCATAGCTGGTCTATCCTTCAGCAAAGTGACACACCCTGTCACTCTTGTCTTAACCTTTAGCAGCCAGCGCCACCATTTGGTAGAGCACATTTTGTGTTTTGATATCTTGTTGAAAAATAAATAAAAAAGTGTAACTCCATCTGATTCAGCCAGCTCTATTGTTTGGTTGACATGTTATGCACAAAACAACCTCTAGATGTCACTGTGGTTCGAACAGAATGCCCTTCAGCTAGCTTCCACTGAGAAAGTTGGCATGCTAAAAATCACTCCTGAAGAAATCACTCTTTTTGGTCAACTTTTGTAAGGTAACCATATCATTTTTGACATATTTTAGTGTCAGAGCACTTACTGAACAGAATTATATAACTTGATGCACAAAACATTTTTGTAACAAGGGTGTAATTATTTTTTTGAAAATATGCTCAACGAATTGGCCTTCATATTGTAAACTAGCAATACGACTTTTTCAGAGTTTCAGAGATGTTTTCCAATCAAATATGGTAAATAAATGGCTAGATTTATGGTAATATTACTAAATCTAGTACTGCCTTATGAGTCTCAGAGAGAAAGAGCGATAATAATTTATATAGAACCTTTCATGCATGAAATGCAGCCCAAAGTTGCACACAGATGAGCAAGTTAGGCCAACACAGGATGTAGATATTTGCTGTTCGGCCAGTTGTTTGTTGTTAGGCCAATTCAGCATATACAGTAAGATGAGCACGTTTTTTTTTTATAATGAAAAACACTTTCCATTACTTTTTTCCATTTCTTTTTGTTTTACAAATATAATTTATTATTTTTTATGAATATATCTGGTTGTATATATTGCTCATCTTCCATAAAAGAAAAAATGTGTTTGTGTTTTATTTGAGTTTGATGCATACAAATACTGTACTATATGATGATTGTTGAAAATGCACTTTTACCAAGGCCAGCTCGACCAGTTGGTAGAGGCTAAAAAAACAACAACAGTCAACGCATCAGCCTCCAGCACACTTTCAGTGTCTGACTCCACAGAGATATTGTCCTGATGCTGTACAGGGTGATGCCCCATGATCACAAAATGACCCCTGTAGAGTCTGACTCCATAGAGATATTGTCCTGATGCTGTACAGGGTGATGCCCCATGATCACAAAATGACCCCTGTAGAGTCTGACTCCATAGAGATATTGTCCTGATGCTGTACAGGGTGATGCCCATGATCACAAAATGACCCCTGTAGAGTCTGACTCCATAGAGATATTGTCCTGATGCTGAACAGGGTGATGCCCCATGATCACAAGATGACCCCTGTAGAGTCTGACTCCATAGAGATATTGTCCTGATGCTGAACAGGGTGATGCCCCATGATTACAAGATGACCCCTGTAGAGTCTGACTCCATAGAGATATTGTCCTGATGCTGTACAGGGTGATGCCCCATGATCACAAAATGACCCCTGTAGAGTCTGACTCCATAGAGATATTGTCCTGATGCTGAACAGGGTGATGCCCCATGATCACAAAATGACCCCTGTAGAGTCTGACTCCATAGAGATATTGTCCTGATGCTGAACAGGGTGATGCCCCATGATCACAAGATGACCCCTGTAGAGTCTGACTCCATAGAGATATTGTCCTGATGCTGTACAAGGGTGATGCCCCATGATCAAAAAATGACCCCTGTAGAGTCTGAGTGCCACTGACCTCTACATGTCACTTGTTAGTTGCTTTTACCTTAAAGCGACATACACTCAATACTGTGGACAATCCTCACAGGAGCTATTTGGGGTGAAGCCCAGGGACACAACGACATGCTGACTGCAGTGGGGATTGAACCAGTGCCCCCCTGATCCAAAGATCAACGCACGATCAGCCACAGCCTCCCTAGCCATATTATGTCTGTCATTAATGTTACATCACCCCTTATAACAATTTTCTTTCCTTTTCTCTTTTCTCTTCTCTTGACTGAATTAAAAAGTCCAGTCTTTAAGTAATATTTGAAGTCCTTTTCCTGCACCTTTTTAAGGCTATGTTTGCAATATGTATTCAAAGGTCACTTATTTAAATAAATGAATATCTGAGGTTAGCAAACAGATACTGCCTTTATCTAGAGAGCCAATGACACCCATGAAGAATTGCAAATCTTTTCATCTGCTGTATTAATACAATTGCCATGTGTTTTCAAATTGAAAATAAGGCAGGCACCAGAACATTATACAAAATATATATATATTTTAAAAGGGACCCGTAAGGCTTAATCAATGTTATATATAGATCTTTATATAATATCAATATTATAATAAACTTCAACCAAAGTCAATTTCAGGAGTGGTGTTTGACAGTTTACGTTCAATTTCAACTATTCAACCTTTTTAAATAATTTACTTTAATTTAGAAAAGGTTTTTCTGAGAAAAATGTACTAAAAATTGAAAAATACAAGTTAATAGGACAATGTGGATTTATTTTCTCTCACCTTGTAATTACACAATAGAATCTATAATACGGCTTTGGACTTCACTCACCAAACATTTTTTTTATGTTTTGCATTTGTACTATTTTGTAGTCAATTTGGACAAATCTTTCGAACTAAAAATATCCTATGATTGCATATGGTGTGAATATGTATACCCTGCCACTCGTATTATTTTAGGTACAATTTATATTTTAAATGTAATGAAAAAGCCAACTCAATAGTGTGTTAAAAATAGACTTTAGGATATTGTAAAACAAAAAACTGCTATATAATGTATTCTTAACCCTCCTTTATCTTCACATTTGCTTTACACCCTCTATCCTTGGTGGTCATTTTGACCCCAGGAGTTTAAAGCTCAAGAAAATGATCATATTCAAAATTGTTACCAAAAGTACTTTCTACTTTATGTTTCTTAGTTGACTATCTAAATATCCATTTAAATAAAACACTACTAGCCATTTGCATTACATTAGCAGCACTAAACGTACCCTTTTTCACCTGGGCAGCGGGACCAAGATAACTTTCCATTTTGGAAAGTAATGTTTCTGCTTGTGTTTGACAGACAGGAGCATCTATTCAGGGTGGACAATTTGACAGAGGATTTCTCTGAAAGTACAAAATAAAGTATTTTATAGTCTTTGCGCTAGTAGTCTAACTACTGAGTCCAAAATGATCAGTCTTCGAACTTAAAAGTATTTGTATTGCTCGTCACATATAGCAGCAAGACAGGCATTGTTGTACCATGGAGGGGACTTGACAGGAGAGTATCAAGAAGTACACAGTAAAAGTATTTCATAGTATTTGGGATAGTTGTAACTAGTGTCCAAATTCTTAATAAAATTAATAATCACTGTCAAAGTCGTGAGCTTCAATCTCAGGATCCATGTATTTGTGATCCTATACATACATACAGAGCATCAACTATCCAAGAGAGGGAGTTACACATCACAAGATGGAGGAATACCGGTTCTTCTAGGTAATCATACATCCTGTCGTGTACAAAATTCGGACTTTCTCAAAATTCTGACTTTTTTTCCTCAAAATTCTGACTTTTTTCTCAAATTCTCAAAATGACCTTTTTCTCAAAATCTCAAAATTATGACTTTATCTCAAAATTATGACTTTTTCTCAAAATGACTTTTTCTCAAAATCTCAAAATTATGACTTTTTTCAAAATCTTAAAATTATGACAATTTTTTTTTCTCAAAATCTCAAAATTCAGACCATTTTTTTTCCTCAAAAACTCAAAATTCAGACCATTTTTTTCCTCAAAAATCACAAAATCGTGACTTTTTCTCAAAATCTCAAAATTATGAACATTTTCTCAAAATCTCAAAATTATGACTTTTTCCTCAAAATGACTTTTTCTCAAATTCTCAAAATTATGACTTTCTCAAATTCTCAAAATTATGACCTTTTTCTCAAAATTATGACTTTATCTCAAAATTATGAACATTTTCTCAAAATCTCAAAATTATGACTTTTTCCTCAAAATGACTTTTTTCTCAAATTCTCAAAATTATGAATTTTTTCTCAAATTCTCAAAATTATGACCTTTTTCTCAAAATTATGACTTTTCTCAAAATTATGACTTTCTCAAAATCATGATTTTTTCTCAAAATCTCAAAATTCAGACCATTTTTTTCCTCAAAAACTCAAAATTCAGACCATTTTTTCCCTCAAAAATCACAAAATTGTGACTTTTTCTCAAAATCTCAAAATTATGAACATTTTCTCAAAATCTCAAAATTATGACTTTTTTTCCTCAAAATGACTTTTTTCTCAAATTCTCAAAATTATGACTTTTTTCTCAAATTCTCAAAATGATGACTTTCTCAAAATTATGACTTTTCTCAAAATTATGACTTTTCTCAAAATCATGACTTTTCTCAAAATCTCAAAATTCAGACCATTTTTTTTTCTCAAAATCACAAAAATATGAACTTTTTCTCAAAATCTCAAAATTATGAATTTTTCTCAAATTCTGACCTTTTTCTCAAAATTATGACTTTTTCTCAAAATTATGACTTTTTCTCAAAATCATGACTTTTCTCAAAATCTCAAAATTATGAATTTTTCTCAAAATTCTGACTTTTTCACAAAATTATGACTTTTTCTCAAAATCATGACTTTTCTCAAAATCTCAAAATTCAGACCATTTTTTTTCTCAAAATCACAAAATTATGAACTTTTTCTCAAAATCTCAAAATTATGAATTTTTCTCAAAATTCTGACCTTTTTCTCAAAATTATGACTTTTTCTCAAAATTATGACTTTTCTCAAAATCATGACTTTTTCTCAAAATCTCAAAATTATGAATTTTTCTCAAAATTCTGACTTTTTCACAAAATTATGACTTTCTCAAAATTATGAATTTTCCTCAAAATTATGAATTGTTCTCAAAATTATGAATTTTTCTCAAAATCTCAAAATTATGAATTTTTCTCAAAATCTCAAAATTATGACTTTTTCTCAAAATCTCAAAATTATGACATTCTCTCAAAATTATGAATTTTTCTCAAAATCTCAAAATTATGACTTTCTCAAAATCTCAAAATTCTGTATTTTCTGAACACTTAAAATAATAATAATCACTAGTCCCCGGCTTGAGCTTCAATCTCAGGATCCATGTATTCCTGATCCTCTCCAGAATGGAAGGAGTCATCACATACAGAGCATCAACTAGTTCCTGAACAGTGTCCTTCACATGCTGATATCCAAGAGAGGGAGTTAACACAGTCACAAGATGGAGGAATAGAAAGCAGTATTCAATGTTTACTTCAGATTAGCTCCACGTCAGAAATGAGCATGCTTGTCATATGTCTATCTCCATAGAGGCTGAATCATCATGTTAATCACATAGCTATCATATGCCTAAAACAGTCCTGGTGCTCTTCTAGGTAATCATACATCATGAGGCGCTTTCACACCGCAGTACTTTTCCCACTTTAGTTCCGATATAGTTCCGAAATGTTGCGTTGACGCCATTTTATTATCCTTGCATTAGCATTATTAGTATTAGCATTAGCCCAGCGCACAAACGCAGAGAGACTAACTTATGGCAACACAAAAGAAAACATGGGAGCGGTGGAGATGAGGAGGTGTCGGCGTTCTGGCGATTTACTCGGAAGCCAGTCCCCAACTCCGGGGACTTCGGGTGGCAGTATACGCCGTGAAGTTGTTTGCGGCCTGCCAGTAAACCCAAAGCAGAAGAAGAAGAAGTAACGTCAGCGGCTTCATTTGCCTAATCCTCCCTCAGGGACTTATTCCGGTGTGAACGCGATCTGCTCTTAGTTCATGAGAACTAAAGAGTTCTGATGAACTAAGTTCTGATGAACCTTTGTGGGAAAAGTACTGCGGTGTGAAAGCGCCTATCATGTCATGTACACAGCTACAGTTGGGATACCTTTGTGATGATGATGATGATACAGATACAGACCTCTGAGGAACTGTGAGACGTCCTGCAGCTGGGGGATGTTGTCCTGTCTGTATCCGCAGTGTTTTCCAGCAGAGGCAGGTTCTTCAGGTGCTCTCTGCAGGCGTGGGAGGGGTACAGCTGGCTGAGCTCTCTGAACACCACCCCCACGTCCTCACCTCCTCCGGGGTGTACTCGATGCGAGGGATGGGCTGCCCGCTGGGGAGGAGACACACACCGTCACTGCATCACAGGTGTACTGTTTCATACCTAGATTATACCTGCTGTTCATCTGCCATAACATCAGAAACATCTGAATCCTCACCCAGGAGTTATTTAAAGGTCTCCTATTATGCTATTTTTAGTCATATTACAGCTCTCAAATATATAAAGACATGTCTCTGAAGTGTCTGCTCCAAACAGATCCTTGTAGCCCCCCCCCTCTCTCCCAGCTGTTACTAAGGACATGTCTCTGAAGTGTCCTGCTCCAAACCCCAAACAGATCCTTGTAGCCCCCCCCCTCTCTTCCAGCTGTTACTAAGGACATGTCTCTGAAGTGTCCTGCTCCAAACCCAAACAGATCCTTGTAGCCCCCCCCCCTCTCTTCCAGCTGTTACTAAGGACATGTCTCTGAAGTGTCTGCTCCAAACCCCAAACAGATCCTTGTAGCCCCCCCCCCCCCTCTCTTCCAGCTGTTACTAAAGAGCTGACTCTGGGTCAGTAGCTTCAGAGAGAGAGTATCTCATCAGGAGAACTCTCCCAGCAGAAACTCAGCTAAATACAGCCGTGATGAAACTCCATATCATGTTCCAAACCACACAAAAAAAAAGCGTGACCACATCACCCAATTCTGGCCTCACTGCACTGGCTTCCATTCAGTTCAGAATTAATTTTAAACTCCTTTTATTGTTTTCAAAGCACTAAATGGGCTGGCTCCGGCTATATAGCAGAACTCCTCCAGCGCTACACCCCAGCCAGAGCTTTAAGGTCTGCTGACCAGCTGCTGCTGGTAGTGCCCAAGACCAGGCTCAAAACCAGAGGGCACCGAGCCTTCGCAGCAGCTGGCCCAGGCTCTGGAACACTCTGCCCCTCCATGTGAGGTCGGCCCAGACCCTAGGGTTTTTAAATCAACACTAAAAACTCACTTCTTCTCTCTGGCCTTCTAGTCAGAGCGGAGCACGACTCCTGACATTTCTCATGATGTTGATTTTTTTTTGCTGTTGTAATTTATTGTCTTCTGTTTGCTATCGCAGTAAAGTGTTTTTATTGCATGTACAGCACTTTGGCTCGACCAAAAATCGTTTTTAAAATGTGCTATATAAATATTTACAAACTTGATTTGATTTGATTTGATTTC
The DNA here is from genome assembly GCA_012861695.1 of Trematomus loennbergii. Lineage (NCBI taxonomy): Eukaryota > Metazoa > Chordata > Actinopteri > Perciformes > Nototheniidae > Trematomus > Trematomus loennbergii. Next base: position 45,103 of record JAAOOA010001571.1, on the reverse strand, counting down.
ATGAAGGATTCTCTCTGAAACAGCATTGAGCTCAAACTCTTCTCTCTCTCAGGTTTACCACAAGGTGACTTCCTTTTGATTTCCTGCTTCTTCACACATACTCTCCAGTACAGGTTAGCTCTGAGTGTTAGCATGCTAATGTAAACACAGACCATATTACTTCCAGAACACGTCTCATTGTTTCTGACAGCAACGTTTCTGATTGGCCCGTGGGTGTAAAGCCGCCCACATTTTAGTAATGTGGTCATGACGCAGCAAATCTGGATCAGCTCCGTTGATCCCCCGTTTTTAGAGATGTGGGTACGGAGGAAAAGAGAGAGGGGTTATTCTCTGACACACCGGGGACACACCGGGGACACACCGGGGGGCCATGGTGATGTAGAGAAGACATCAGAGAGTGCATTTAGCATGATAGGAGACCTTTAAATAACTCTGAATCTGCAGGGACCTCCTGTTAGCATCACATTACGCCTCATTAGCATATTAAAACATAAATCTGATCTTTTAACTTCTCCCGTACAATGCTGTCTTTCTTACTCACAATTTATAATTCATGGCCACCTCCACGAAGTACTTCCTCCTCTGCCGGTACACCTCATCCTTAAAGCCCTACAGGAAGAAGCACATCACCCATAACAAATATTCAAATATTCTTAAACACAGATTAAAGCCTCACACACTTCATCTCAAGGATTTCATTTATTATAATTAGTTAATAAAAGTTAATGAGGTAAAGAATATTTTGATCCCATGTCTCTAGTGGACAAACATAAGAGATGCAGAATGAATAATATAACATCATATGATATAACATAATATAATAAGGTAGCATGTGATAGTCCTCACAGGGTGGTCCGCGTCCAGCTCCGATCCGTACATCAGGACTCTGTGAGAACACTGATCCAGCTCAGAGATCTTCATCGGGAACCAGGGCACATCCTCTTCATCTGAGTTATAAAACAACAACAACAAGCTAACAAATATGCTTAATCGTTGTTGTTGTTGTTGTTGAAGGCATGTATTTTTACCTAAAGTAACAACATATAAAACGCTAAAGGCTACTAATATCCATGGGCGGCGCCAGGATTTTTTTTGCTGCAGTAGCTTAGCAGTTGCTATATGACAGCACGGCGTTGCTAGTTCATTTTCAAAATAAATAAACAAACAATACCAGTGGGCCAAGCACGAGCCTGTTCGTATTGTCGCGTTCACCGCTATTCAAGATCACAGATCACGAGCCTTCAATGTCGAAAACGTTCTCTTTATTTTATGGTATTGACGGCCACAGCCACGCCTTACAGAGCCAATCAATAGTATAACACTCATTATGACTTTTCCCCACACTCCAACACAACTCCTACCGTCTCGTATCCCTACACACACACCGGAAAACGCACACACACACCTGGAAGGGGCGCTCTCCCTAACTCCCACCAACAACATTGCCTAAATAACTTTACAAATGTACTAAACTGCACATTGATAACTGAAATAACTATTAACTTGGACACGCTACAATATTATCATTAATATTTACATTAAAACATTCCTTGACACTTATAACATGACTTTGCAAGGTAAGCACAACCAAAATAAGTTTGTAAAAGCAGAATTTGAACACTGTTTCTGTGCTCCTACAATATGTGTGTATAATACATTACACCCTAAGCGTGCACAATAGCGATCGTTCACTGTTTCAACTGGCATGCTGTGGCGTTTAACACACACACACACACACACACACACACACACACACACACACACACACACACACACACACACACACACACACACACACACACACACACACACACACACACACACACACACACACACACACACACACACACACACACACACACACACACACACACACACACACACACACACACACACACACACAGCTCCGTTGGAGATCGCGGCCGTTTACGCTGACTTGAGAAATCTTTCCATTTTCGATCTGTGTTCACATTCTGAGAATTATAACAACATTAGCCAAGTAACAGTTTGCGCTTTAACTTACAATGACCCCTGATAGATCTCGCGAGAATGTATATAAATATATATAGATACATTTTCATAACAAAACAATGGGTTGCTAAGCCGTTGCTAGGCCAATTGTTGGAGTTGCTATAGCAACTAAACTACCCCTGGCCGCCCCTGCTAATATCCTACCTGTCTCAGGTGTTCCTACCTGTCTCAGGTGTTCCTACCTGTTTAAAGAGTTCCTACCTGTTTAAAGAGTTCCTACCTGCCTCAGGTGTTCCTACCTGTTTAAAGAGTTCCTACCTGCCTCAGGTGTTCCTACCTGTTTAAAGTGTTCCTACCTGTTTAAAGAGTTCCTACCTGTTTAAAGAGTTCCTACCTGTCTCAGGTGTTCCTACCTGTTTAAAGAGTTCCTACCTGTTTAAAGAGTTCCTACCTGTCTCAGGTGTTCCTACCTGTTTAAAGAGTCCTACCTGTTTAAAGAGTTCCTACCTGTCTCAGGTGTTCCTACCAGTTTAAAGAGTTCCTACCTGCCTCTGCTGACCACACGTGAGCAGGTGTGTTGGAGGAGAGGATGTTCACGTGCTCTCTGAGGACCTCCAGCAGCTCCTTGAACTCCTTTTTGCTGCAGCTGCAGTCGGCGTAGATCTCCACCTCGTTAACGACTCGCTTCGACCTCCGAGACTCGATGTGGTTCAGATTCACTCCGCTCTCCTGGGGAGGGAGGAGGGAGGAAAGGAGAGAGTGAGCATCAGAGGGAGGGAGGAGGGAGGAGGAAAGGAGAGAGTGAGCATCAAAGGGAGGAAGGAGTGAGGAGGGAGGAAAGGAGAGAGTGAGCATCAGAGGGAGGAAGGAGTGAGGAGGGAGGAAAGGAGAGGAAGCCTCTCACCTGGAAGAGCTTCAGTGATGTCACCAGACAGCCCACTTCGTTCTTCAGAGAAAACACCACCGCTGTTTTCCCAGAATCCTCTGCGCTCTCTTTGTCCGGCGACTCGCTGATGGGACAGAAGGACGGACGCCTCGACTGAACCACAACAACACAAACACAAACACACACACTCAGAGTGTAAACATCTGAAACCATAAGGATTCCTCGGGTCTCCCCGACAATCTGAGTCTCATCGGACACATGAGACTTTGTTTACGTGAGACTTTGTTTACGTGAGACTTTGTTGACATGAGACTTTGGTTACATGAGACTTTGTTGACATGAGACTTTGGTTGCATGAGACTTTGTTTACATGAGACTTTGTTTACTAGCATTGGCAGTCAGCAAGCAGAGAAACAGAACCAGCTTCCTTCATTTCTCACGTCCTCTAGTTAGCTAGAAACTAAGTAGATAGTTATTAAGCTAGTTAGCTAGAAACTAAGTAAGATAGTTTCTAGCTAACTAGCTTAATAACTAAGTAAGATAGTTATTAAGCTAGTTAGCTAGAAACTAAGTAGATAGTTATTTAGCTAGTTAGCTAGAAACTAAGTAGATAGTTATTAAGCTAGTTAGCTAGAAACTAAGTAAGATAGTTATTAAGCTAGTTAGCTAGAAACTAATTAAGATAGTTATTAAACTAGTTAGCTAGAAACTAAGTAGATAGTTATGAAGCTAGTTAGCTAGAAACTAATTAAGATAGTTATTAAACTAGTTAGCTAGAAACTAAGTAAGATAGTTATTAAGCTAGTTAGCTAGAAACTAATTAAGATAGTTATTAAACTAGTTAGCTAGAAACTAAGTAGATAGTTATGAAGCTAGTTAGCTAGAAACTAAGTAGATAGTTATTTAGCTAGTTAGCTAGAAACTAAGTAGATAGTTATTAAGCTAGTTAGCTAGAAACTAATTAAGATAGTTTCTAGCTAACTAGCTTAATAAGTAAGATAGTTATTAAGCTAGTTAGCTAGAAACTAAGTAAGATAGTTATTAAGCGAGTTAACTAGAAACTAAGTAAGATAGTTATTAAACTAGTTAGCTAGAAACTAAGTAGATAGTTATGAAGCTAGTTAGCTAGAAACGTATTCAGTGAATTACTAAGAACTTTAGCAACTTGTTCGTAAGCAAGTTTGCTAGGTAGTTGGTTAGTTAGTACGCTTGTTAGCTAGTTAGTTAGTATATTAGCTAGTTAAGAAGTAAGCAAATAAGATAGTTAGTTCAGTTAGTACACTAGTTAGCTAGTAGGCTTGTTAGTTAATTAGTTAGTTAGTTAGTTAGTTAGTAAGCTAGTTAGTAGCCTACCCAATTAGTTCGATAGCTAGCTTGTCAGTAAATAGGCTTCCTATTTAGTTTTCTTATCTATGTTTTAAAAACAAAGATAACAAGAAATACAATTTATCATTTTTGGTTGAATAATTTTGTTTTATTTGTTTTATTTAAATCATATTTATATTTTGGAGACACTTGATGAGATTCATTTCATGTAGCTTTAATAATAATAAATACTACATGAATAAAATCAGCGTGTTGGAAATGTACCGTGCGGTTAAACGAGGAAACCAGGACACTTTGTAAAACATGACATTTGGTAAAGAACTGGTTGAACATTCAGTGAAACAGGTTTTCTGCAGATTATCATAATAAAAAGTGAATAAACTGCTTAATGTCCCAACATGCGAACAAGTTATTGCTCTTCATCACTGAAGCAGAGTATTTACAACACACGATATTAAAATGATAATCAGTGCAGATAAAGGAGCTTTGGCAGCAAACTGAGCGTCTGCTGGAGGATATGAATAATCTGCCGTATCACCACTCAAATCATTCGTGCTTTCAGGTAACGCCGAGCTTCCTACGGACGGAAAACACCGGAGTGAGATTCAATCTGTGCCATCTCTGTCTCAGAGGGGAACATGTGATCATTTACATCTCTCTGCATCGCTCCACAAATCAGAAAATACTGACATAAAAATCATTTTCTGCATGTTTTCAGAGATGAAGTGTGTGTGAGTGTGTGAGTGGTGTCCACAGCAGACAGTTCGCTGCGTGGGAGAGAGTAAAGAAATCTGAACAGTCGAAACATTTGAGAGAAAAATACTAAATAATCAGACAAAAAGTTTAAATATTTAGATAAAAGTAGAAGTACTCAGATCTTGTTCTTGAGTAAAAGTAGAAGTACTCAGATATTGTACTTGAGTAAAAGTAGAAGTACCAGAGTGTAGGAATACTCTGTTACAGTAAAAGTCCTGCATTCAAAATGTTCCTCAAGTGAAAGTATAAAAGTATTCTCATCAAAATATAGTTAAAGTAGCGACAGTAAAAGTAGTCATTGTGCAGATTGGTCCATTTCAGAATAATATATATGATATGTTTTATAATGATTGATCATGAAAGTGTTCTCAAAGCTGGTAAAGGTGCAGCTAGTTTGAATGACTTTGTATACTGCAGGGTAGCTTGTGGATTTACTCCAGGTGGAACTAAAGTCTGATTTAACACTTGGTTATATTTCACATCATTCATCCACATCTGAGAAGTAACTAAAGGGATTAAATACATGGAGTGGAGTACAAGTACACCAGTTACCTCTGAACTGTAGAGGAGAGAAGTACACATGCAGTAGCAGAAAATAGATGTACAAGTACCTCAAAATGTTACTTAAGTACAGGACTTGAGTAAATCTACTTAGTACTTCCCGCCCTTCTTTTTCCAGAGCGACCTGGCCAAGAGGTCAGCATGAACAAAGTTACAACAAATGAACACCAAACAATACAGGCAGACGAATACAGCTGTAAAACACAAATGAAATGGCACATCAACCAGTCGATGTGCAAAAACAAATATGATGATTAATTGATGAATAACTGGAGTAGAGGTACACATGTAGAAGAAAATGGATGTACAAGTACCTCAAAATGTTACTTAAGTACTTGAGTAAATCTACTAAGTAACTTCCCACGTCTGATGATGAATTGAGTGATAATGTGAGGTTTCTCACCATCTGGCCCCGGTGTGCCTCTGGAACATGGCAGAGTCCAGAGACATGCCCCTCCGGCTCCAGTACTTGCTGCAGAACATCATCATGGCCGGCTGCATGCGGGGTATCGGCTCCGGCTTCATCACATGGGAGGAGGCCATGGGGAACCAGTGGGTGTACGAGTACCAGGGCTCCAGTCTGAGAACCAGTGGGTGTACGAGTACCAGGGCTCAGTCTGAGAATGATGCCTCCCTTTATATACTCTCACAGAGGAGAGAGAGGCTCCTCCCACTTCTGCACCCCATCCACCAGCACACACTTTATCTGTTGAAGCACAAACAGAGGGGCGGTCACACTCACTGGATGTGTGTTTGGTACATTTTTGATCTTTAAGATTTTTATGGTTGTTTTTTTTCATGGCTATTTTTTGTTTATTTTTATTATAATGTTGTACCCTTTATATACTCCCACAGGAGGGGGGAGAGAGAGGCTCCTCCCTCTTCTGCACCCCGTCGATGAGCACACACTTTATCTGTTGATTCAAATGAAAAGATTCAAAGGTTTTATCCTCATATGCTCAGCAGCTACAGACCTGAGCTCCTCCAACAATGCAACATATATACTATTTCTATCCTATTTTATTTGTATTTACTTGCACTATTTTAACAATTTTATCTTGTTGTATTGTGTTGCTCTGTTGGAGGAGCCTGTGACCTCAGATTTTCATTGATATATCTACACTGTAGCTATGTACACATGACAATAAAAGCCTTGAACATTGAACCTATGTAAAAATTAAAATAGTGCAAAAAGTTTAGAATTTTAGAACTTTTCGTCCCCCAGGTCTCGAGACGCTACCTGCCGAATTTGGAGTCGATCGGATAAAAGTTCGTTAAAGTACGGAGGGCGATGAATCGCGTTTTACCAATACCAAATTCAAAATGGCCGACTTCCTGTATGTTTTTTTATACACCTCCAAGAGGCTTTTTGGTTCGTCTCCGCACCCTTGATATACGTAGCGATTTTCGTTCTCTTACGTGAAAGTGGGGGGAGTTTACGTGGGCGTGACTTGCACATTTTTTCACGCAAAGTTCCGGAACCAATTACACATCGCAATTTCCACCAGTCCTGACGCGCGTGAAACATTTGCTGAGTTTTCACATATGTTGCGGGGGTCAAAAGTGTGTTAAAAAACAGGGCAAATAAGCATCTCCCACGTCACTGAAGTCGCGAGCCCTACCTACTTTTTGTTTTGTTTTAATTGCTACTTTTCTTTTTCTTTTTTTTAAACAATATCTTTATCGAGTTTTTCATTTTTTTACAAGCACAAACAATGACATCCACAAATACAGATATTAACAATGAGTGAATGAGACCTGTACAAATGAGTTGGCAATCCATAACATACAACATTTGACTTCCTAACCAACCAATAGCAGAACACACAGAGACACCAAGTAGCAGAACACACAGAGACACCAGGTAGCAGAACACAGAGACACCAGGTAGCAGAACACACAGAGACACCAGGTAGCAGAACACACAGAGACACCAGGTAGCAGAACACAGAGACACCAGGTAGCAGAACACAGAGACACCAGGTAGCAGAACACAGAGACACCAGTAGCAGAACACACAGAGACACCAGGTAGCAGAACACAGAGACACCAGGTAGCAGAACACACAGAGACACCAGGTAGCAGAACACACAGAGACACCAGGTAGCAGAACACACAGAGACACCAGGTAGCAGAACACACAGAGACACCAGGTAGCAGAACACAGAGAGACACCAAGTAGCAGAACACACAGAGACACCAGGTAGCAGAACACAGAGACACCAAGTAGCAGAACACACAGAGACACCAAGTAGCAGAACACAGAGAGACACCAAGTAGCAGAACACAGAGACACCAGGTAGCAGAACACACAGAGACACAGGTAGCAGAACACAGAGAGACACCAAGTAGCAGAACACACAGAGACACCAGGTAGCAGAAACACACAGAGACACCAGGTAGCAGAACACACAGAGACACCAAGTAGCAGAACACACAGAGACACCAGGTAGCAGAACACAGAGACACCAGGTAGCAGAACACACAGAGACACCAGGTAGCAGAACACACAGAGACACCAAGTAGCAGAACACACAGAGACACCAGGTAGCAGAACACAGAGGACACCAGGTAGCAGAACACAGAGACACCAGGTAGCAGAACACACAGAGACACCAAGTAGCAGAACACACAGAGACACCAGGTAGCAGAACACACAGAGACACCAGTAGCAGAACACACAGAGAGACACCAGGTAGCAGAACACACAGAGACACCAAGTAGCAGAACACAGAGAGACACCAGTAGCAGAACACAGAGACACCAGTAGCAGAACACACAGAGACACCAAGTAGCAGAACACACAGAGACACCAGTAGCAGAACACAGAGACACCAGGTAGCAGAACACACAGAGACACCAGGTAGCAGAACACACAGAGACACCAGGTAGCAGAACACACAGAGACACCAGGTAGCAGAACACACAGAGACACCAAGTAGCAGAACACAGAGACACCAAGTAGCAGAAACACAGAGACACCAGGTAGCAGAACACAGAGACACCAGGTAGCAGAACACACAGAGACACCAGGTAGCAGAACACAGAGACACCAGGTAGCAGAACACACAGAGACACCAAGTAGCAGAACACACAGAGACACCAGTAGCAGAACACACAGAGACACCAGGTAGCAGAACACACAGAGACACCAAGTAGCAGAAACACAGAGACACCAGGTAGCAGAACACAGAGACACCAAGTAGCAGAACACACAGAGACACCAGTAGCAGAACACACAGAGACACCAGGTAGCAGAACACACAGAGACACCAGGTAGCAAACACAGAGACACCAGGTAGCAGAACACACAGAGACACCAGGTAGCAGAACACAGAGACACCAGTAGCAGAACACAGAGAGACACCAGGTAGCAGAACACAGAGAGACACCAGTAGCAGACACACAGAGACACCAGGTAGCAGAACACACAGAGACACCAGGTAGCAGAACACACAGAGACACCAGGTAGCAGAACACAGAGACACCAGGTAGCAGAACACAGAGACACCAGGTAGCAGAACACAGAGACACCAGGTAGCAGAACACACAGAGACACCAGGTAGCAGAAACACAGAGACACCAGGTAGCAGAACACACAGAGACACCAGGTAGCAGAACACAGAGACACCAAGTAGCAGAACACACAGAGACACCAAGTAGCAGAAACACAGAGACACCAAGTAGCAGAACACACAGAGACACCAGGTAGCAGAACACACAGAGACACCAGGTAGCAGAAACACAGAGACACCAAGTAGCAGAACACACAGAGACACCAGTAGCAGAACACACAGAGACACCAGGTAGCAGAACACAGAGAGACACCAGGTAGCAGAAACACAGAGACACCAGGTAGCAGAACACACAGAGACACCAGTAGCAGAACACAGAGACACCAGTAGCAGAACACAGAGAGACACCAAGTAGCAGAACACAGAGACACCAGGTAGCAAACAGAGACACAGGTAGCAGAACACACAGAGACACCAAGTAGCAGAACACACAGAGACACCAAGTAGCAGAAACACAGAGACACCAGTAGCAGAACACAGAGAGACACCAGTAGCAGAACACAGAGACACCAGGTAGCAGAACACACAGAGACACCAAGTAGCAGAACACACAGAGACACCAGGTAGCAGAAACACAGAGACACCAGGTAGCAGAACACAGAGACACCAGGTAGCAGAACACAGAGACACCAGGTAGCAGAACACAGAGACAAGGTAGCAGAACACAGAGACACGGACCAGACGGACCAGAGGAAATCAAATAACATGTTATGCTTCTGAATGAATGCTAAGCTACCTTTGCTGCTTTAACCCTTTGATGCAACACATGGGTCATAAGTGACCCGAGTGAGATTTCATTGTAAATATCTTTGCAACAAATTACTTTGATAATTTAGAATTCCAGGTATTCATCAATTCACTTGTTTTTGATCATCACACATTCTTACTTTCATTTTTCCTTTCTTACTTTTTGAATGAAAATATTTTTGTATCACGACCCTTCTAAGGGACACCACGGGTCAACAATGACCCGTATAGAGAGCCACAGTGACTAAAACCCGGAAGTAAACTCCTTCCGGTTCCTTCGACAAAAACCACTGCAATTTCTCCATAGGGTTTAGGAAAATATCTGGAAATCAGGTCTGTGGTTGAGACGCATTGAAGAGACGGATCACGTTTTGTTCAGTCGGATCATCCACATGTCGACCCTGTTAAGGAATAATTCTTCTAGATATCTAACCTTTTGCTCTGTGACGTGTTATCTCCTTTAAGGAAAGGCCTTGGTGCCATATGTGTTGTTGTCCCCAGTGTGAGACCGGTCAACTTGTCTGGCACGTAGGGTAATTGTTGTGAGAACACTGAGGCACTTCTTTATCTGTGTTTGTGGGCTCTAAGATGTGAAATCCTTGAGGCCATGAGCGTTGGACGCAGGTGTTCAGTGTTTAGTCTACTCCTTCAGAGATGTTGATTTCTCTCTGTGAACCAGTTCAAAGGTCTAGCATAGAGAGAGGTTCTCAGAATTGACGTGGCAACTCTACCGTGTGGTCAGAACCTCTGACTCTTTGATTTGTGATGTGAATCCTCCGGCCGAATACTCTGAATAAACCCATCAGTGTTTGACATCAAAGCTCCAACTCTCACCGTGTCTCCTTCCTGAGTCGGTGACTCCATGCATTACTACACAGAAGTTTCTTCCACAGACCCTACTTGTATAATGTTCTAATCATAAATCTAAAGTCCAGAAGCTAAATGCTAACGTTATGCTATAAAGGAACTACAGGCGAGTCCAGCAGCACGACTTCAACGTCACGCCAACTTCAGATCCATATTCAAACACACAGATTCTGAATGGTACGAGTTGAAGCGTTTGTTTGAACAGTTAGCAGGAGGCAGGGACTTGCTTTCAAGCAGAACAGGGCAAACTAACTTAGAGGAGTGTTTACGTGTTCGGCGTAATGACGTACAACGTCCTCCACGACTTCTGTAGTCCTATTCAGCCACTTGGTAAAACCATCGTTTCTCAGACACGTCAACTCTTCAGAAATCACCAGAGGGGTCACTGCTGATGGATTTAATGTCCTAGAACAAAACGTGACCCGTCTCTTCAATGCGTCTCAACCTCAGACCTTACAGCTAGTTTCCAACCCTATGGAGAGATCCCATTGGCTCTGAGACCAGGGAACAGGAAGTGGTGAAATGCTGACTCACTTCCTGGTTTTAGGACGCGTCACTGTGGCACTCAATTGTTGAAGCAGGAACAGAGGGGCAGTCACTGGATGTGTGTTTGGTCAATTTCTACTTTTATCTTTTAATGCTAAGCTACCTTTGGCTCTTTACTTGTAAACAATGTACCTTTTCTCTGTCGGACGACTCAAGGGATTCTGATTGGTGACGACTGGAAATGGAGACAGACTGATATTAAAGAGTTCTTCCCTCTAGATTGTTCTGTAGGTTTTAGTGCATGTTAATGGTCTGCAGAGGCTAAAATCCCTGTGTTCCCTCCCACACACATCAGCAGGAGAGGACTCTTTAAAGTAGAGACTACATACTGATATACACCTGAACATCAGCAGGAGAGGACTCTTTAAAGTAGAGACACTACATACTGATATACACCTGAACATCAGCAGGAGAGGACTCTTTAAAGTAGAGACACTACATACTGATATACACCTGAAGATCAGCAGGAGAGGACTCTTTAAAGTAGAGACACTACATACTGATATACACCTGAACATCAGCAGGAGAGGACTCTTTAAAGTAGAGACACTACATACTGATATACACCTGAACATCAGCAGGAGAGGACTCTTTAAAGTAGAGACACTACATACTGATATACACCTGAACATCAGCAGGAGAGGACTCTTTAAAGTAGAGACACTACATACTGATATACACCTGAACATCAGCAGGAGAGGACTCTTTAAAGTAGAGACACTACATACTGATATACACCTGAACATCAGCAGGAGAGGACTCTTTAAAGTAGAGACACTACATACTGATATACACCTGAACATCAGCAGGAGAGGACTCTTTAAAGTAGAGACACTACACATACTGATATACACCTGAACATCAGCAGGAGAGGACTCTTTAAAGTAGAGACACTACATACTGATATACACCTGAACATCAGCAGGAGAGGACTCTTTAAAGTAGAGACACTACACCTGATATACACCTGAACATCAGCAGAAGAGGACTCTTTAAAGTAGAGACACACATACTGATATACACCTGAACATCAGCAGGAGAGGACTCTTTAAAGTAGAGACACTACATACTGATATACACCTGAACATCAGCAGGAGAGGACTCTTTAAAGTAGAGACACTACATACTGATATACACCTGAACACCAGCAGGAGAGGACTCTTTAAATAAAAACAGTTTTATGTGATAATATTAAAATAAATAAAGCTTTTATTGAACCTGAGAAACACTTTCTGTGCGCCGTCATTCACATTTTCAGGTTTTATTTTGCGAATGAAAGCTGTTGTCAGTCTCAGAGGTGTGTGTGTGTGTGTGTGGTGTGTGTGAGTGTGTGTCTCTGAGTGACAGCCCCCCCCCCCCAATAAGCTGCAGATGATATCTGATGAATATCAGCTCTTTCATTTCCTGTCAGACAGGAAATGAAAGAGCTCGGAGGCGACACGCTTTTTCTTCTTCTGCTGGAGAATTACAGGCGGATACAGGTGATACCTGAGGGGGGGGGGGTGAAGAGGAAGAGGAGGATGAAGAGGAGGAAGAAGCAGCTGCAGTGACATTTAGAGACGCTCAGTTTGACATTTCTGCTGAAGAAGAATTTAAATGACTTCCTGTCTCTGATGTGAAACTCTTTTATCCTCAGATTACTCTCATCAGAAATAAACAGCACATCGTGAGCGTTTATTTAAATGTATAAATATACTGTTTATATATATTTATATAATCCGTCCGTCTTCTCCTGGTGATTCCTCTGACGTATTTAAACCTCTGTCTTTCTCTCCCTCCTCAGCAGCGGTGTGTTATCGAGTGTTAAGCCTCTGAGATGTCCAAACGGACCAATCGGAATCGAGTATTCAAACAAGCCGTGTCATACAGATACAAGTCAATTCTAAGGAGAGACGACAGCAGAGCGGCTGCTCACATCATATTAGGAGTTTTCTGCAATAATCCTAATGTTCCTAAAGCTCACTGTGAATACACATCAACATATACTTCTATATAATGTTCAACATGTTTGCATCACTTAACTATATAGACCTATAAACACTGCTATTATAACTATTAACACTTCATATATATATCAATAATAAATATAGACTGGATACTCTTATTATAGACATTTTAAATACATATGATAAATATAGACCTATATACTCTTATTAGAACTATACACACTTAATTAAACAGATATTAATATAAATACAGAGCTGTTTATAATTAAATCCTTTTATTGCAAAACATAAAAGCTGAGATCACAAACCCGGGAGAACTCAATTAATAATAATGAATAATGATATAAGCAGAATCATGTCCTCTATTTAAAGGAACGCTTTGGAAATCATTTAATAATGAATATATAATAACACACGTGTGGCAGGAGGAGCAGTGATGTCTAAATGAATCCATCCAATCAAACGGAGACGTCTCGAGATGTTTCTCCTCCTGCCGCACGTACATTATTATTATAGTGATTTCATGAATGATTACAGAAGAGGATTATGGAGGATCTGGAGTTCTGATTTAAGTGTTTTAACTTGTGGACACATCGACATTTATTGTTAAAAGAAAACGGACTTTAATCTGAGAAAGTACTAAAAAATAACTCGGAAGATTTTTTTTTTCTTATAATTCCGATTTTTTTCCTCAGAATTCCGATTTTTTCTCAGAATTCCGATTTTTTTCTCAGAATTCCGATTTTTTTCCTCAGAATTCCGATTTTTTTTTTAGAATTCCGATTTTTTTTCAGAATTCCGATTTTTTTTTCTCAGAATTCCGATTTTTTTTCTCAGAATTCCGATTTTTTTTTTAGAATTCCGATTTTTTCTCAGAATTCCGATTTTTTTCTCAGAATTCCGATTTTTTTTCTCAGAATTCCGATTTTTTTCCTCAGAATTCCGATTTTTTTTTTCAGAATTCTGATTTCCGACAGAAAAACACTTTTTGACTTTTGTATCAGATCTCAATTTGTTTCCACACGTTGCTTCCTCCTCTTCCGTAGAGACTAAAGTTGAATTTTGACTTTATTTGATGTAAAATAAAACCTCAGATATTTCGGACTTTTCTCAAAACAAAAAAACCCATCCCTGTTGGTCAGATCTAAAGACAAAATGTATATGTTGGCGCTCTTCCTCTTCCGTGTATAATAATATTAAAAAAGTGAATCACATTTGAATCATACATGTCATTCTTGTAACATAGAATATAAAAATCCCTAAATGTAAATCTGCCTCCACCAACAGACCAAGACGTTCCTTGAGAGTAAACATTCAAATTAATAAATGCTTCACGGGGTTGATCTGATCAGATGGATCCTGGACTTTGCGAGGATAACTGATTCTGAGGGTTATTAAAGCTCTCAATGCAAGGCGCGTCTAAGGGTTATTAAAGCTCTCAATGCAAGGCGTCTGAGGGTTATTAAAGCTCTCAATGCAAGGCGCGTCTGAGGGTTATTCAAGCTCTCAATGCAAGGCGCGTCTGAGGGTTATTCAATCTCTCAATGCAAGGCGCGTTCGGCAATCAGTACAAAATAATACAAATAATAATAATAAGAATGAGGATGCGCCACGGGGTATAATCAGAACGGTTATTTTAAATATCTTCTGAGATATATGAAGCGATGGAGGTCTATGGCAGGATGTCCCTCCGGTCTCTCCACTCTGACCCGCGAGGATATCTGAGAGGTTTTCTGTAAACACTTTATAATCTCAGATAGTATTTATGTTGTTCTGGTAAATGGGTGATATCGCCGGCTGTAACCTCAGGTATGTCAGAGGTTCCCTGGGTTTACCCCCGGAGAGATGAACACTGAAGCAGACCATAATCACGCGTCAGTTATTAAAGCTGAATAATGTCTGAGCGAGCTTCAGAGACTCGCTCTGCACAAGGAATGAGACACGCTATGGTACAAGAAATTACAAAAATAAGATTCTGATAATCTGACATCCTTTTTACATCCTGCTCTTCTTCTGTGGTGGTATAGACAGTCCTGCTCTTCTTCTTCTGTGGTGGTATAGACAGTCCTGCTCATCTTCTTCTGTGGTGGTATAGACAGTCCTGCTCTTCTTCTTCTGTGGTGGTATAGACAGTCCTGCTCTTCTTCTTCTGTGGTGTTGGTATAGATAGTCCTGCTCTTCTTCTTCTGTGGTGGTATAGACAGTCCTGCTCTTCTTCTTCTGTGGTGGTATAGACAGTCCTGCTCTTCTGGAGGCAGTGTTTATGATGAAGGCCGGTGAGCAGCCGTTCTGCGCACTGCTGTCTCTGGAGAGTGGGCTGGAGCAGGCGGCTCCTCTCTGGGGGGTCCTGAGAGCCGGCGGGGGGGCCGGGGGGGGGGGGCCGGAGGGGGGGCCGGAGGGTCCCAGCCCAGGATGGAGCTGATGGTGGCGGGGAGGTCCTGAGGGAATATACACTTTAAACACGTCTTCTTTCACACAATGTTTTTTTACTATTTCTCAAAATTTCAACTTTTAGATTTTTTATTTTCAAATTTATTTTCAAAATGTCAAAATTCTGAAGTTTATTTCAAAATCAAAACATTCTGACATTTTTTCAAAATCTCAAATTCTAACTTTATTCTTACATTTTTCCGAAAATTCTGTATTTTTTCTTCAAAAATCGTTCTTTCCTGAAAGTCAACATATTGCCTCTTCACTCTGCGCACACAGAGGACGCTGTGAAACCCAGAAGGTGATCAGTGAAGTTGAACGTACCTTGCAGCTCTTGATCTGCAGACCGATGCCTTCGGCTTTCTGAAGGACCTCTTCTATCTCCAGCTTCATGGAGAGCTCGTTAATGTGCTGCCGAGGAGTCATGACAACAACCTTTAATCACTATTTATCACATGGATAAATATTACGATCTTTACATATTTTGTATATTTTGAATAATGTTTTGGCGGGGAGCTCACCTTGAGGATCTCGTTGAAGCCGTAGTTCTCCTCCATGATCTTCTGCTTCTCTGAGTCCAGGATGGCACAGCACAGCAGCAGGTGGAAGTTCTGACAGGGGAGCCCGGTCCACATCACCTGAGGAGACACACCACAGATACAGGTGAGCACTCAGGAGGACACACCACAGGTACAGGTGAGCACTCAGGAGGACACACCACAGGTACAGGTGAGCACTCAGGAGGACACACCACAGGTACAGGTACAGGTACAGGTGTGCACTCAGGAGGACACACCACAGGTACAGGTGAGCACTCAGGAGGACACACCACAGTTACAGGTACAGGTGTGCACTCAGGAGGACACACCACAGGTACAGGTGTGCACTCAGGAGGACACACCACAGTTACAGGTACAGGTGTGCACTCAGGAGGACACACCACAGTTACAGGTACAGGTGTGCACTCAGGAGGACACACCACAGGTACAGGTACAGGTGTGCACTCAGGAGGACACACCACAGTTACAGGTACAGGTGTGTAAGTGTCCAGGTGTGTGGAGGTGTGTGTAGGTGTGTGGAGGTGTGTGTAGGTGTGTGGAGGTGTGTGTAAGTGTCCAGGTGTGTGTAGGTGTGTGTAAGTGTCCAGGTGTGTGTAGGTGTGTGTAAGTGTCCAGGTGTGTCCAGGTGTGTGTAGGTGTTGTAAGTGTCCAGGTGTGTGGAGGTGTGTGTAAGTGTCCAGGTGTGTGTAGTTGAGTGGAGGTGTGTGTAAGTGTCCAGGTGTGTGCAGTTGTGTCCAGGTGTGTGCAGGTGTGTGGAGGTGTGTCCAGGTTGTGTGGAGGTGTGTCCAGGTGTGTGCAGGTGTGTGGAGGTGTGTCCAGGTGTGTGCAGTTGTGTCCAGGTGTGTGGAGTGTGTCCAGGTGTGTGGAGGTGTGTCCAGGTGTGTGGAGGTGTGTGTAAGTGTCCAGGTGTGTCCAGGTGTGTGCTGTGTGCAGGTGTGTGCAAGTGTCCAGGTGTGTGCAGAAGAGTGTAGGTGTGTGTAGGTGTGTCCAGGTGTGTAGGTGTGTGCAGGTGTGTGCAGGTGTCCAGGTGTGTGCAGGTGTGTGTAAGTGTCCAGGTGTGTGTAGGTGAGTGGAGGTGTGGTGTGAGTGGAGGTGTGTGTAAGTGTCCAGGTGTGGAGGTGTGTGTAGGTGTGTCCAGGTGTGTGGAGGTGTGTGCAGGTGTGTGGAGGTGTGTGTAGGTGTGTCCAGGTGTGTGTAGGTGAGTGGATGTGTGTAAGTGTCCAGGTGTGTGCAGGTGTGTGTAAGTGTCCAGGTGAGTGTAGGTGTGTGTAGGTGTGTGCAGGTGTGTGTAGGTGTGTGCAGGTGTGTGTAGGTGTGTGCAGGTGTGTGGAGGTGTGTGTAAGTGTCCAGGTGTGTAGGTGAGTGGATGTGTGTAAGTGTCCAGGTGTGTGCAGGTGTGTGGAGGTGTGTGTAATTGTCCAGGTGTGTGTAGGTGAGTGTAGGTGTGTGTAGGTGTGTCCAGGTGTGTAGGTTTGTCCAGGTGTGTGTAGGTGTGTCCAGGTGTGTGTAGGTGTGTGTAGGTGAGTGTAGGTGTCCAGGTGTGTGTAGGTGTGTCCAGGTGTGTGTAGGTGTGTGGAGGTGTGTGTAGGTGTGTGTAAGTGTCCAGGTGTGTGTAGGTGAGTGTAGGTGTGTGTAAGTATCCAGGTGTGTGTAGGTGAGTGTAGGTGTGTGTAGGTGTGTCCAGGTGTGTGTAGGTGTGTCCAGGTGTGTGGAGGTGTGTCAGGTGTGTGGAGGTGTGTCCAGGTGTGTGCAGGTGTGTGTAGGTGTGTGCAGGTGTGTGTAGGTGTGTGCAGGTGTGTGCAGGTGTGTGCAGGTGTGTGCAGGTGGTGCAGGTGTTGTGTAGGTGTGTGCAGGTGTGTGCAGTTGTGTCAGGTGTGTGCAGGTGTGTGGAGGTGTGTGTAAGTGCAGGTGTGTAGGTGAGTGTAGTGTGTGTCGGTGTGTCCAGTGTGTGTAGGTTTGTCCAGGTGTGTGTAGGTGTGTCCAGGTGTGTCCAGGTGTGTGTAGGTGAGTGTAGGTGTGTCCAGGTGTGTGTAGGTGTGTCCAGGTGTGTGTAGGTGTGTGGAGGTGTGTGTAGGTGTGTGGAGGTGTGTGTAGGTGAGTGTAGGTGTGTGTAAGTATCCAGGTGTGTGTAGGTGAGTGTAGGTGTGTGTAGGTGTGTCCAGGTGTGTGGAGGTGTGTCCAGGTGTGTGGAGGTGTGTCCAGGTGTGTGTAGGTGAGTGTAGGTGGTCCGTGTGTGTAGGTGTGTGTAGGTGTGTCCAGGTGTGTGGAGGGTGTCCAGGTGTGTGGAGGTGTGTCCAGGTGAGTGTAGGTGAGTGTAGGTGTGTCCAGGTGTGTCCAGGTGTGTGGAGGTGTGTCAGGTGTGTGTAGGTGTGTCCAGGTGTGTTCCAGGTGTGTGGAGGTGTGTCCAGGTGTGTGGAGGTGTGTCCAGGTGAGTATAGGTGTGTCCAGGTGTGTGTAGGTGTGTCCAGGTGTGTACAGGTGTGTCCAGGTGTGTGTAGGTGAGTGTAGGTGTGTCCAGGTGTGTGTAGGTGTGTCCAGGTGTGTGGAGGTGTTTGTCCAGGTGTGTGGCGGTGTGTCCAGGTGAGTGTAGTGTGTGTAGGTGTGTGTAGGTGTGTCCAGGTGTGTCCAGGTGTGTGTAGGTGTGTCCAGGTGTGTCCAGGTGTGTGTAGGTGTGTCCAGGTGTGTCCAGGTGTGTGGAGGTGTTTGTCCAGGTGTGTGGCGGTGTGTCCAGGTGAGTGTAGGTGTGTGTAGGTGTGTGTAGGTGTGTCCAGGTGTGTGTAGGTGTATCCAGGTGTGTGCAGGTGTTTGTCCAGGTGTGTGGCGTGTGTCCAGGTGAGTGTAGGTGTGTCCAGGTGTGTGTAGGTGTGTCCAGGTGTGTGTAGGTGTATCCAGGTGTATCCAGGTGTGTGTAGGTGTGTCCAGGTGTGTGTAGGTGAGTGTAGTGTGTCCAGGTGTGTGTAGGTGTGTGTAGGTGTGTCCAGTGTGTCCAGGTGTGTGTAGGTGTGTCCAGGTGTGTGCATGGAGCCACCACAGAAGAAGACACTGACCTCCCAGAGCCTGAGGACGTCCTGGAAGCTGAGCTCTCTCTTGAATCTGATCAGCAGCCAGCGGAAACAGAAGTACAGGTAACCCGAGTCCTGAGCCTCTGCACACACACACACACTAATAAAACACACTGATAAAACAATACATAATGTAACATAAGAAAATATAAGATAATGACCCAGGTAGTTCCAGAAGGAGAGGTCGAGCAGTCTGAGCAGAGTGCTGAGCTGGATCAGCTGAGTCTTCATACCCTGCATCTGCTCCTCAAAGTTCTGGTGCTGCAACACACACACACACACACACACACACACACACACACACACACACACACACACACACACACACACACACACACACACACCACACCCACACACACACACACACACACACACACACACACACACACACACACACACACACACACACACACACACACACACACACACACCACCACACACACACACACACACACACACACACACACACCACACACACACACACACACACACAACACACACACACACACACACACACACACACACACACACACAACGATAAAAGTTGTATGTTTCAATACAGACATTTTTCAAAGTCTCTACAACGTGTATGATAAAGTGAACTGTCTCTTTTAAAGGTCTCCTATCATGCAAAATGCACTTTTTTATGTCTTCTCTACATCACCATGTGTGTCCCGGGTGTCCCCGGTGTCCCCCGTGTGTCCCCGGTGTGTCCCCGGTGTGTCAGGAGACTCTCAAAGTGTCAGAAATAAAACCCCTCTCTCTTTTCCTCCGTACCCACATCTCTAAAAACGGGGGAACAACGGAGCTGATCCAGATTTGCTGCGTCATGACCACATTACTAAAATGTGGGCGGGCTTTACACCACGGGCCAATCAGAAACGTTGCTGTATCAGAAACTCATCCACTCAGCACCCTCCTCCTTCTAGATTTCTCTGAACAGAAACGGACGTTTAAAGACTGCAGTCTCACTGTCGTGGCGTCCGTCCTTATTTTTCTATCAAGCCACTAGACGCCTTAAACAGAAATGTTTGACTTGTTTTCTTTCCTTTATCTTTGTGTTACTCACAGTTGAAGAGTTGCTTGGCCTCCGATGGTTTGGATGATATTGTGCGATGGGTTTGCTCAAAATAAAATAACAAACTTTTACACATGCAACAAAGAAGAGAGGCCTTTACAATGTTCAAAACCAACAGGCACAACTCAAATCAAATAACAAACAACTCTTTATTTCTTTGTTAAGGCTTATATAACTTAAAGGGTAATTGAACGGTTAAAAACTGAGTCTTTCTGACAGGTTGCCCATCTCTGTCTCTTAAGAGGAGGCACCGTGGGAGTTGTAGTCTTTTATACTCAGTTGACTACAGACGTCATGATTAGGTGGCCTTTCTTATAGAAACTAAATACTGGCTCTAACACTCACCATCGATCCATGAAGGAGACGAAACACCAGAAGGCGTCCACCTCGTTCTCCATCACGTAGAGGACAGGAGACAGCAGGTCGCTCATCCCCTGCACGTAGCCTGAGGACACACACACTTATAAATACACAATACACACAGCTGAGGGCACACACACCACTACTTAATACACAATTTAGTTTAGTGGATATTACAATAATGTAAACAAACGAGTCAAAACAAGGAAACTATTTAATCACAATTATTAACATGATAATTATAAATGAATGACATATTTTGATTGGCTAAAAAATGTACCTTAAAAGGAGGTCCATAACAATGCTAGTGATATTCCACAATTCTCAATTCCAAATGCTAACAGCTAACTTTATAAATTATAATTCACGTTCGCCCAATAATCATTTATACTGAACAGTGCCTGAATGCATCTTAATGTAACTCTATGGAACCTTACTTCACCAGCTGCTAACTGCTGACAGCTACTACTAACAGATAATTACTACAGCTAACTGAATACAGTTAACTACTAACAACTAACAGCTAACTGCTAACTATTAACAGCTACTACTAACAGCTAACTGAATACCGCTAACAGCTATTACTAACAGCTAACTGAATACAGCTAACAACTAACAGCTACTACTCACAGATAACTACTAACAGCTAACTGAATACAGTTAACTACTAAGAACTAACAGCTAAATGCTAAGAACTAACAGCTAACGACTAACAGCTACTACTAACAGCTAACTGAATACACCTAACTAGTAACAGCTACTACTAACAACTTAATACAGCGAACTACTAACAGCTACTACTAACAGCTACTGAATACAGCTAACTACTAACAGATAACTGAATACAGTTAACTATTAACAACTAAAAGCTAACTGAATACAGCTAACTAGTAACAGCTACTACCAACAACTTAATACAGCTAACTACTAACAGCTAACAACTAACAGCTACTACTCACAAATAACTAAACAGCTAACTGAATACAGCTAACTAGTAACAGCTACTACCAACAACTTAATACAGCTAACTACTAACAGCTAACAACTAACAGCTACTACTCACAAATAACAACTAACAGCTAACTGCTAAGAACTAACAGCTAACAGCTACTACTAACAGCTAACTGAATACAGCTACTACTAACAACTTAATACAGCGAACTACTAACAGCTAACTACTAACAGCTACTACTAACAGCTAACTACTAACTGAATACAGCTTACTACTAACAGCTACTGAATACAGCTAACTACTAACAGATAATTGAATACAGTTAACTACTAACAACTAACTAGTAACAGCTACTACTAACAACTTAATACAGCTAACTACTAACAACTAACTAGTAACAGCTACTACTAACAACTTAATACAGCTAACTACTAACAGCTACCTGAATACAGCTGACTACTAACAGCTACTACTGAATACAGCTAACTACTAACAGATAATTGAATACAGTTAACTACTAACAACTAACTAGTAACAGCTACTACTAACAACTTAATACAGCTAACTACTAACAGCTAACTGAATACAGCTAACTACAGAGAGATACTACTAACAACTAACTTCTAATAGCTAACTGATTACAGCTAACTACAAACAGCTAACTGACTACATCTAACTAGTAACAGCTGCTACTAACAGCTAACTGACTACATCTAACTAGTAACAGCTACTACTAACAGCGAACTGAATACAGCTAACTCAGGGCTGCCAACCTTTGAGTTCAGCTTGGAGTGAGATTCTTTTTTGGTGAACCGAAAAAAGAAACGTTCATGTGTACAGTGTTACAAATGTATTGAACATGTACAAACAAGGGTTTCCCATTAATGTACCGGGCGCTACAGTGGAACACGCCATACACAGTGTACCCGCGACTCTTACAATGAAGGCTCGATAATCAGCTCACAGCATATAACATGGCATATAGGTGTAAGCAGAGGTAAAGTGCTATTTTATAAGTCTGACAGGAGAGAGCTCTCCCTCTCCTTGTTTTAGAAACAGCTTCTAATATCCTTTAGCGCAGCTAGCTAACCAGATGCTAACAACAACAATGCAAATAGTGAGTTTGGTAGAAATATACTGTATAATAGTAAAGTTATTCAAGATAATGCCATATTTATTGAAGATTTTACATAATAAATATTCCCCAAAATTATTCAAAAGGATATTCTTCAAAACTCTCTGCTGTAGTATGACCCCAGGAGACTATTGAGTGTGTGGTGAGTTTGGTAGTAATAAGCTGTATAACAGTGATTGAATATGATTGTATTCTCTTTTTTCGGAGTTGCACTTTGCAGACGGTCCCTGAGCACTCGTTTCTTCTCCGGCTGCGGATAGAGACAATGTAATGTGTCCAGCTCAGAGGACGGCGCGTATTGGCTTTTTTTGATCAAAATGTGATTGTAGTTCGTTGTCAACCTTACCACGGTACTGAATAACATTTTGTTCATGAGTTATTGATCCGTGAAATCCGAATCTCCCAAAATCATTCCAACTTTACTGAACTAAGCCAGAAGACGGTCTCATTTCGTAGACCGCTCGGTTTGCTGTTCCTTCACTTTATTTTTATTTTTTATATACATTTATTTTGGATGAAAACTTAGCGTGAGGAAAGGCATGTGTGTGTGCGTGAGATATGGGTTATTTGCTTGACTCTCACGCTCAATGCGTGAGGGTTGGCAGCCCTAACTACTAAGAGCTACTAACAACTAACTTCTAACAGCTAACTGAATACAGCTAACTACTAACAGCTACTACTAACAGCTAACTGACTACAGCTAACAACTAACAGTTAAATGCTAACAACTAACAGCTAACTACTAATAGCCAACAACTAACAGTTACATGCTAACAACTAACAGCTAACTACTAACAGCTAACTACTAATAGCTAACTACTAATAGCTACTACTAACAGCTAACTGAATACAGCTAACTAGTAAGAGCTACTAATAACAGCTAACTGAATACAGCTAACTAGTAACAGCTACTACTAACAGCTAACTACTAACAGCTAACTACTAACAGCTACTACTAACAGCTAACTACTAACAGCTAACTGAATACAGCTAACTACTAACAACTAACTTCTAACAGATAACTACTAACAGCTAACTGCTATCGTTTAAAAGGTCACTACAAACAGCTTACTACAAACAGCTAACTACAAAGAGCTAACTGCTAACAGCATACCGCTAAGAGCTAACGGCTGACTGCTAACAGCTAACGTAAGCTAGCTTTCCTGCAGATTTCAACAAGTTGTTCACAATGTTAAATGATCTAAGGTTAATGAGCCTACAGCCTACAGTAAGCAGCAGGTCATCTGCTGTGCGAGAACTGACCCAGGTCGAAGTCGTACATGCAGTAGGTCATCAGGATGTCATGCAGCAGAACCAGACCCGGGTTATCCAGGCCTTCGTAGAACCTGTTGGTTCTGTCCGTTCTGTTTACGTCTTTCTCTGCAGACAGACAGATAATATATGTTACTGATCTGCCTTTACTCGACTATGCCTTTCTCTGCTGGGAGGATCCGTGGTTACAGAAACATTATAGAAAAGGGCAGTCCTTTGAACTAATATCAACATTTCTGAATAAGATAAGTTAAAACCTTAACAAATATTCACAAACAATAAGTAAAGAAAAACCTTTTTGCGAAACAGTAAATCATTAAATAAAAATGTTACTGAAGTCTGAGGAATAAAGAGTAGATAATAACTCTGAGTGCTCACCGATCAGACTCCTGTAGTCTCTGAGTTTAGAGTTCCTCCTCTCCTGTTGCTCACTCACAGACTTCCACTGCAGCTTCATCCGGAAATACTCATCACTAACACACAGGAAACACGACAACATCAACACAACAACAACAACAACACAACCATAAAGTGACCGTCAGATAAAGTCGTACGTTTTGGCTCTGTGCAGGACCTTCCTCTCCTCCACGGTGCTCTCCCAGGGGAATAGCCCAACAGGAACTTCCAGGCTTCTTTCCTCTTAGCGTGGCACAGTCCCTGCACACACAATTAATCATTAATACTCAGTTAATACCTCAGAGATAAGTCCCATAGTTGTACTATATGCTATGAAAACACATTGTTCCATACTTCCTGACAAAGAGAGCTACATATAATCTGACTCTTTAAAGGTGGGGTAGGTAAGTTTGAGAAACCGGCTCGAGATAAACTTTTTATTATATTATATTCCATGGAATGCTCTTAACATCCGATAGCAATGAATATCTGAAGTGCTTTGACAACAAATCCATAAAAAAATATCATCAGTGGAAGCTGTAGTACTGTAAAAAGCACGACCAATCATCTGAGCCGGCCCGGCTAAAGTAACTGGATGGCCTACCTGCCTGTCAGCTTCCATCTGTGCACAAACTTATCTCGTGCCCTCATTGGTCATGTGCACGTTCGTGTGTGTTGGAGGAGGGGCTCTGTAAGGAAGTGGCAGATTTTCTCCGGTTGTGTATTTTCAAATTCTAGCGATCTCGAGCTGGTTTCTCAAAGTTACCTACCCCACCTTTAATGATGAGTTGTTAACCTGTTAAGCCCTGAGCCTGTTTTTCAGGTCTCAGGCTCGAAAAGGACATTCCAGACAAATACCATATCTTCCCTTCTAAAAGGGTTAAATTAATAATCTTTTTTCTCAAAGTAATGATAAACCTGTGAGTTGGATGTAGAAAAGTCAGAACAATATAGATGTTTTATATTTTAAAGAAAATTCAGATTGAACATAGTAAAAAACTGTAGATTATAGTGTCCGTCCAAAAATAATTTTTTGACTTATAGTGAAAACTACCCTTGGATGATGGGTTAGTAGACTAAAAGCTTAGGAATCCAAAGTACAACATATAATAAGTACCCTGTATCAAGATTGATGCAAAACAAGTGACATTTGACCTTTTAGAGAGATTTAGCAAAAAGAAACCACTTCTGGGGTCCTTTGGGTGGATTTTCCATATCTCTGGCCCCCCTTGCTCGATTTTGATGGTTGACACCTCTTTCTGACCGTTAGAGCCAATAGAATCGAAGGGGGATTCCCCCACACACACACACGTTGTGAAGAGAAAAGGTGGGGGCTTCGCGCATGTAATTTTGCATCAGAGTGGACCGATCTCTAGCTCTGGCATTTGGAAACTAAAAAGCAGTTTTATTGCTTATGGATTATCAGAAATCATTTCAAAGGACACAGACACATAGGATGAACCTATGGATTAACTTCAGCATCGTTTTTTTATCGTTTTAATGCCATTGAAGACCAGTTTTGACCAAGGTAAGCCATGTTAGCGTTTCTAGCTACCTAGCTCCACATGTTCTGATGTACGCTTTCGTTTATAGCGTCGCAAATGTTTATCACTGAGTGTTGAGGTTTTTTACACAGATTCAGTGTCTCCAGGAGATGCTAATCGAGGGGTTGGCTGTGCATCTAGGATAAGTAATAAGGGAGTTATGAGTGAGTTTAGCTGCAGTGATAGGTTACATTTTTTCGCTCGTGGCTAATTCAGAGGCTGAGTGCTAGCATTGTGGTTTTTTTTGAAAAAAAAAAAAAAAAAGATCTGTTAGCTGAGTTTCTTCCCGTTACATGGATATAAAACATTCATAGTTTATTTAATATTAAGATTCCTTAGACGTTGTTTCCTGCAAATGACGCGTTTATCCGCCCGGTACCGGGGGGGGGCGGTGCGTAACAGGTTAAAGATGACTCAAAGTGAACTGACCCCTTTAAAGAAGACTCATAAAGTGAACTGACCCTTTAAGATGAGTCATAAAGTGAACTGACCCCTTTAAAGATGACTCATAAAGTGAACTGACCCCTTTAAAGATGACTCAAAGTGAACTGACCCCTTTAAAGAAGACTCATAAAGTGAACTGACCCTTTAAAGAAGACTCATAAAGTGAACTGACCCTTTTAAAGATGACTCATAAGTGAACTGACCCTTAAGAGACTCATAAAGTGAACTGACCCTTTTAAAGATGACTCATAAAGTGAACTGACCCTTTAAAGAAGACTCATAAGTGAACTGACCCCTTAAAGATGACTCATGAACTGAACTGACCCTTTTAAAGATGACTCATGAAGTGAACTGACCCTTTAAAGATGACTCATAAAGTGAACTGACTCCTTTAAAGATGACTCATAAAGTGAACTGACCCTTTAAAGATGACTCATGAAGTGAACTGACCCCTTTAAAGATGACTCATGAAGTGAACTGACCCCTTTAAAGATGACTCATAAAGTGAACTGACCCTTTAAAGAAGACTCATGAAGTGAACTGACCCCTTTAAAGATGACTCATAAAGTGAACTGACCCTTTAAAGATGACTCATAAAGTGAACTGACCCCTTTAAAGATGACTCATAAAGTGAACTGACCCTTTAAAGATGACTCATGAAGTGAACTGACCCCTTTAAAGAAGACTCATGAAGTGAACTGACCCTTTAAAGATGACTCATGAAGTGAACTGACCCCTTTAAAGATGACTCATAAAGTGAACTGACCCTTTAAAGATGACTCATGAAGTGAACTGACCCCTTTAAAGATGACTCATAAAGTGAACTGACCCTTTAAAGATGACTCATGAAGTGAACTGACCCCTTTAAAGATGACTCATAAAGTGAACTGACCCCTTTAAAGATGACTCATAAAGTGAACTGACCCTTTAAAGATGACTCATGAAGTGAACTGACCCCTTTAAAGATGACTCATAAAGTGAACTGACCCTTTAAAGATGACTCATAAAGTGAACTGACCCCTTTAAAGATGACTCATAAAGTGAACTGACCCTTTAAAGATGACTCATAAAGTGAACTGACCCCTTTAAATGACTCATAAAGTGAACTGACCCTTTAAAGATGACTCATAAAGTGAACTGACCCTTTAAAGATGACTCATGAAGTGAACTGACCCTTTAAAGATGACTCATAAAGTGAACTGACCCCTTTAAGATGACTCATAAAGTGAACTGACCCTTTAAAGATGACTCATAAAGTGAACTGACCCCTTTAAAGATGACTCATAAAGTGAACTGACCCCTTTAAAGATGACTCATAAAGTGAACTGACCCCTTTAAAGATGACTCATAAAGTGAACTGACCCCTTTAAAGAAGACTCATAAAGTGAACTGACCCCTTTAAAGATGACTCATAAAGTGAACTGACCCCTTTAAAGATGACTCATGAAGTGAACTGACCCCTTTAAAGATGACTCATAAGTGAACTGACCCTTTAAAGAAGACTCATAAAGTGAACTGACCCGTTTAAAGATGACTCATAAAGTGAACTGACCCCTTTAAAGAAGACTCATAAAGTGAACTGACCCCTTTAAAGATGACTCATAAAGTGACTGACCCCTTTAAAGATGACTCATGAAGTGAACTGACCCCTTTAAAGATGACTCATAAAGTGAACTGACCCCTTTAAAGATGACTCATGAAGTGAACTGACCCCTTTAAAGATGACTCATAAAGTGAACTGACCCCTTTAAAGATGACTCATGAAGTGAACTGACCCCTTTAAAGATGACTCATAAAGTGAACTGACCCTTTAAAGATGACTCATAAAGTGAACTGACCCTTTAAAGATGACTCATAAAGTGAACTGACCCTTTAAAGATGACTCATAAAGTGAACTGACCCTTTAAAGAAGACTCATAAGTGAACTGACCCTTTAAAGATGACTCATAAAGTGAACTGACCCTTTAAAGATGACTCATAAGTGAACTGACCCCTTTAAAGATGACTCATAAGTGAACTGACCCGTTTAAAGATGACTCATGAAGTGAACTGACCCTTTAAAGATGACTCATAAAGTGAACTGACCCCTTTAAAGATGACTCATAAAGTGAACTGACCCCTTTAAAGATGACTCATAAAGTGAACTGACCCCTTTAAAGAAGACTCATAAAGTGAACTGACCCCTTTAAGAAGACTCATAAAGTGAACTGACCCCTTTAAAGATGACTCATAAGTGAACTGACCCCTTTAAAGAAGACTCATAAAGTGAACTGACCCTTTAAAGAAGACTCATAAAGTGAACTGACCCCTTTAAAGAAGACTCATAAAGTGAACTGACCCCTTTAAAGAAGACTCATAAGTGAACTGACCCCTTTAAAGATGACTCATAAAGTGAACTGACCCCTTTAAAGATGACTCATGAAGTGAACTGACCCTTTAAAGATGACTCATAAAGTGAACTGACCCTTTAAAGATGACTCATAAAGTGAACTGACCCCTTTAAAGATGACTCATAAAGTGAACTGACCCTTTAAAGATGACTCATAAAGTGAACTGACCCCTTTAAAGATGACTCATAAAGTGAACTGACCCCTTTAAAGATGACTCATAAAGTGAACTGACCCCTTTAAAGATGACTCATGAAGTGAACTGACCCCTTTAAAGATGACTCATAAAGTGAACTGACCCTTTAAAGATGACTCATAAAGTGAACTGACCCTTTAAAGATGACTCATAAAGTGAACTGACCCGTTTAAAGATGACTCATGAAGTGAACTGACCCTTTAAAGATGACTCATAAAGTGAACTGACCCCTTTAAAGATGACTCATAAAGTGAACTGACCCCTTTAAAGATGACTCATAAAGTGAACTGACCCTTTAAAGATGACTCATAAAGTGAACTGACCCCTTTAAAGAAGACTCATAAAG
Source organism: Trematomus loennbergii (assembly GCA_012861695.1). Lineage (NCBI taxonomy): Eukaryota > Metazoa > Chordata > Actinopteri > Perciformes > Nototheniidae > Trematomus > Trematomus loennbergii. The sequence goes on along the minus strand of JAAOOA010001571.1, from coordinate 15,760 downwards.
TGAACTGACCCCTTTAAAGATGACTCATAAAGTGAACTGACCCCTTTAAAGAGACTCATAAAGTGAACTGACCCCTTTAAAGATGATCTGTTTGAGCAGAGGGACGTTGATCATCCTCCCCTCTGCGTCCTGATGTCTGCTCCACTCCTCTGAAGAGACGGGGTCCCTCCTGGAGACCGTGGGCCGCACACCAAGGTCCATCTGAGGGTAATAATATCAGTAATAATCATTAAAAAAAACTATAATAATTGTGAGAATTCACAAGAGAATATTAAAATAATAATAAGACTCCGACCTATTTCTGGTCATTAGAATAGCGATCATCAGATAAATTACAAGCAATTGTCTAAAAGATAATAACTTAGTAAACTCACAATGAAATAACTGAGAATTAGAAACCAGATGCACATGGGATGAAAAATGGGTCAAGTATAGAACAATATAATGAAGATAATTAATGTATAACTGAGTATAATAATGTATACATTCTTGTATTTGTAATATTACTATTATTTCTTTTTGGATTCGTCAATATGAAGTTAATCTATGAACCTAGATATGTTTATTTTCTTATGCATGCTTTGTGGATATTTTCTTAAAACGCAAAAAATAAATAATAATGATTGTAATTTTATCGTTAAATTCACTAAATAAATACTTTATGTCATGTAATATTATAATCGCTCAAATATGGCATGATTTAATACAGTTTTGTTTTATACGTTACACCAATATGCGTAAGTGTTTGTTTCTTGTGCCTAGGAACTAATGTTTGTTCATGTGCTGTTACTGCGTGTTTGTTGACGCACTGGGCAACTCAACGTGGGCTGATGTCTTTATTGAAGCTATTCAGAAAAGGGACTTTAAAGATGAATCTCCTTTCACGACAAGCGCCCAACGAGGTATTTGTTTTATGTTTTCATGTGGGTGTCATGTCCTATTTTCATTCATATATGTGTAGCACACTATGCTAATATGTTTGGCTATGTATATGTCCCCCCCCCCACACAGACACAAAACATCCAGCACCAGTCACTTTGACGCCGCCATGGACACGTTTGCACATCATCTCTTTGTATATCCTGCTCACTGAAGTAAACGGTTATTTAGAGATTGACAATGAAGTTGACTTTTAACTTGATATGTGTTATTCTCATTAAAACTCAAAGAAATAAGGCCGTTTCAAAGAGCCGACCTGTGTCTGTGTCGTGAAGAGAGCTGCAGTGATAATGACTGTTACCCTGGTGATGACCTCGAAGCCGGGCTCCTCCTGCTGGTTGATCTCCAGCCCGGGATCACCTCCCCCAGCAGGTCGGCCACCTCCTCCGGGGGCGCTGGTGCTGCTCCTCGGCCCCCCGGAAAGCATCGAAGATGTAGTTGGTCACTTTAGAGAAGCCTCCCAGCGTGGTGACGTACGGATCGTTCCGGAACTTCTGCTGGAACAAACTGAGCTGTAAGCACCTGGAGCGTTTTGGACTGAATATTTTAATTATCCAGAATACTGAATATTGTTTAGATTTGATATGTTTTGCAATTTTATTTTTAATTGTTAATTCTCTTTTCCACTTTTTAAAGTATTGTATTCGAGGTCTGAACACACTTCTGCGACGAAATGATTTCCCAAATTGGGATCAATAAAGTATCTTTCTATCTATCTACACCTGCAAACAGGTGTCCACAGTGAACCAGTAACCTGTGGACACATGCTGACAGGCGTCTACAGTGAACCAGTAACCTGTGGACACATGCTGACAGGCGTCTACAGGTGAACCAGTAACCTGTGGACACATGCTGACAGGTGTCTACAGGTGAACCATAACCTGTGGACACATGCTGACAGTGTGTCTACAGGTGAACCAGTAACCTGTGGACACATGCTGACAGGTGTCTACAGGTGAACCAGTAACCTGTGGACACATGCTGACAGGCGTCTACAGGTGAACCAGTAACCTGTGGACACATGCTGACAGGTGTCTACAGGTGAACCAGTAACCTGTGGACACATGCTGACAGGTGTCTACAGGTGAACCAGTAACCTGTGGACACATGCTGACAGGCGTCTACAGGTGAACCAGTAACCTGTGGACACATGCTGACAGGTGTCTACAGGTGAACCAGTAACCTGTGGACACATGCTGACAGGTGTCTACAGGTGAACCAGTAACCTGTGGACACATGCTGACAGGTGTCTACAGGTGAACCAGTAACCTGTGGACACATGCTGACAGGTGTCTACAGGTGAACCAGTAACCTGTGGACACATGCTGACAGGCGTCTACAGGTGAACCAGTAACCTGTGGACACATGCTGACAGGTGTCTACAGGTGAACCAGTAACCTGTGGACACATGCTGACAGGTGTCTACAGGTGAACCAGTAACCTGTGGACACATGCTGACAGGTGTCTACAGGTGAACCAGTAACCTGTGGACACATGCTGACAGGTGTCCACAGGTGAACCAGTAACCTGTGGACACATGCTGACAGGTGTCTACAGGTGAACCAGTAACCTGTGGACACATGCTGACAGGCGTCTACAGGTGTATAATGATTTATTTTCTTACATTAACGAGTCCAAATTGTTTTCGTCCAGCAGATTCTCGAAGGACTGAGACAGAGCTCTGTTAGGGGAGCTGACCATCAGACAGACCTCCTCTCCTGCAGCCCTGCACACACACAGAGAGAGGAGAGAGAGAGAGGAGAGAGAGAGAGAGAGAGAGAGAGAGAGAGAGAGAAGAGAGAGGAGAGAGAGAGAGAAGAGAGAGGAGAGAGAGAGAGAGAGAGAGAGAGAGAGGAGAGAGAGAGAGAGAGAGAGGAGAGAGAGAGAGAGAGAGAGAAGAGGGAGAGAGGAGAGAGAGAGAGAGAGAGAGAGAGACACACACACACACACACACACACACACACAACACACACACACACACACACACACACACACACACACACACACACACACACACACACACACACACACACACACACACACACAGAGAGAGAGAGAGAGACACACACACACACAGAGAGAGAGAGAGAGAGAGACACCACACACACACGCACACACACACACACAGAGAGAGAGAGACACACGCACACACACACACACACACAGAGAGAGAGAGACACACACACACACACACACACACACACACAGAGAGAGAGAGAGAGAGAGAGACACACACACACACACACACACACACACACACAGAGAGAGAGAGACACACACACACACACCTGATAATCAGTCTTTTAATTAAATTTGATCTCATGGTGTTTTTATTTGAGTGTGTGTCAGACAGTGAGTCATCTGTATCAGCCAATCAGGAGCCAGACGTCAGCAGCACGTCACCATAATATCCTGTTGCTGTGCTCTCTATGAGGCTGAGATAACAACTTTAATAACAGATATCTGACCGGAGGAGAGATAAACACACACCAAAAACACCACGTCCTCTTTGCACACGGTACTGAAATAATGTCCAAAATAACACTGAAATATAGTTACCACAGCCCCCCCAGTGGATCAGGTGTGGAACTGTTGCTGTTTATTATTAATGTTGTTTTATAGTTAACTAAGATCTCTTTATTTAAATGCATATTGAGCATCAAACAGTGAAACACATTTTAGTAGTTTTAATTAGTGTCAGGACTCAAAGAGACACGAGGAGAGCTGGAGCTTTGATGGAGTCAGGACTCAGAGAGACACGAGGAGAGATGGAGCTTTGATGGAGTCAGGACTCAGAGAGACACGAGGAGAGCTGGAGCTTTGATGGAGTCAGGACTCAGAGAGACACGAGGAGAGCTGGAGCTTTGATAGAGTCAGGACTCAGAGAGACACGAGGAGAGCTGGAGCTTTGATGGAGTCAGGACTCAGAGAGACACGAGGAGAGCTGGAGCTTTGATGGAGTCAGGACTCAGAGAGAGACATGAGGAGAGATGGAGCTTTGATGGAGTCAGGACTCAGAGAGACATGAGGAGAGCTGGAGCTTTGATGGAGTCAGGACTCAGAGAGACACGAGGAGAGCTGGAGCTTTGATGGAGTCAGGACTCAGAGAGAGACACGAGGAGAGATGGAGCTTTGATGGAGTCAGGACTCAAAGAGACACGAGGAGAGCTGGAGCTTTGATGGAGTCAGGACTCAGAGAGAGACACGAGGAGAGCTGGAGCTTTGATGGAGTCAGGACTCAGAGAGAGACACGAGGAGAGCTGGAGCTTTGATGGAGTCAGGACTCAGAGAGAGACACGAGGAGAGCTGGAGCTTTGATGGAGTCAGGACTCAGAGAGACATGAGGAGAGCTGGAGCTTTGATGGAGTCAGGACTCAGAGAGACACGAGGAGAGCTGGAGCTTTGATGGAGTCAGGACTCAGAGAGACACGAGGAGAGCTGGAGCTTTGATGGAGTCAGGACTCAGAGAGACACGAGGAGAGATGGAGCTTTGATGGAGTCAGGACTCAGAGAGACACGAGGAGAGCTGGAGCTTTGATGGAGTCAGGACTCAGAGAGACACGAGGAGAGATGGAGCTTTGATGGAGTCAGGACTCTGAGAGACACGAGGAGAGCTGGAGCTTTGATGGAGACAGGACTCAGAGAGACACGAGGAGAGATGGAGCTTTGATGGAGTCAGGACTCAGAGAGACACGAGGAGAGCTGGAGCTTTGATGGAGTCAGGACTCAGAGAGACACGAGGAGAGCTGGAGCTTTGATGGAGTCAGGACTCAGAGAGACACGAGGAGAGATGGAGCTTTGATGGAGTCAGGACTCTGAGAGACACGAGGAGAGCTGGAGCTTTGATGGAGTCAGGACTCAGAGAGACACGAGGAGAGCTGGAGCTTTGATGGAGTCAGGACTCAGAGAGACACGAGGAGAGATGGAGCTTTGATGGAGTCAGGACTCAGAGAGACACGAGGAGAGCTGGAGCTTTGATGGAGTCAGGACTCAGAGAGACACGAGGAGAGCTGGAGCTTTGATGGAGTCAGGACTCAGAGAGACACGAGGAGAGATGGAGCTTTGATGGAGTCAGGACTCAGAGAGACACGTGGAGAGCTGGAGCTTTGATGGAGTCAGGACTCAGAGAGACACGAGGAGAGCTGGAGCTTTGATGGCAAACACTGACGGGTTATTTGGATATTGGACATCAACTCTGAAGAGCCCTCCTGTAGCTCCAGGTTTGAACTCAGAGTGTAATAATCAACATTCTTCAATAGAGAGACTAAACAGCTGAGGACACTGAATCACAGTAGTTGTCTCTTATGGCTCGAGGTCATCTACACCCAGAGAAGGATGTGTTCCAGGTGTCCCACAACAACAACTATCTCTGACCGAGAGCTGCCCGGTCACAAACTGGTAACAACATCAACAGCTTGCTCGGGCAGCCCCTCCTTAAGGGAGATAAGGGCTGCTCAGGGCTGGTCAGCTGCGTCAGAGGGCGAAGGAGGACATGCAGGGCAAATGATTCCCCGACACGTACAACATGGATGTTTAATAAGAACGACTACTGTAAACTCATCTAGAGACTCTGCACCGTGCTCTGATCCTGTTGCTTTATGAACAACAGAGAAACATATTCTTCATGACCAAAGGTGGAATTGAAATAAAAAAGTGAAGAGAAACTTATTGTTGAAACAAACCGCACACAGCTCAGTAAAGAATGAGAGACTTTATTTGATCATTTCAGTCAAAACTAACGTTCATATTTCTCTTTTTGATTATAATACTGATGAACGTTCAAAACAAAGCACTTTGGCAACTTACCACATACGTTTTAAAATGCTTAATAAGCACCGTAACTTTCATGATATCGTTTCTCCGTCATAATCGGTTGTTTCCGTGAACGGCCGAATGTTGTGTGACGGCAAATGCTGCAGCCGCAAGGCATTGTGGGGCAGCATCTTCTCCTTTCCTTTCGTAGTGTTTCCTAAGCTAAAGGAGGTGAAACCAAGTGACAGAGTGTGTCACTTTGCTGAAGGATAGACCAGCTATCCAGGCCAGACTCTAAAGACTTTCCAGGTGTGAAAATGCTGCTGCCGGAGTACTGACTGGAAGTATTGCTGATATCATGTCTACCATCCTCTTAAAATACTCTGTCCAACAATATCAGTCTCAGGAGAAAGGTGTTTTAACGCTTATTAAAAGAAAAACATGCATTCTTGTTCTCAGGAGGGGACATTGACAGAGGATTACTGGAAAAGTACACAGTAAGTACTTCATAGTACTTGTGGGGGTAGTTTCAGTAGTACTGAGTCCAACAGGATCAATCTCACAAAGAACTAATGGCAACAAAAAATAATTCCCTCATCAAACTTAGCAGAAGTGGCTTGATGTTGTTCTCAGGAGGGGACTCTGACAGAGGATTTCACAAAAAGTACACAGTAAAAGTACTTCAATGTATTGTTAGTAGTGTAGTGACCACTATTTAACTAGGGTACATAATTCACACATGGAACTACAGGTTGGGGGTATTGTTTCCGCCCGGACATATATGTTGACGGTACCTCCGGGGTACCTACTGTGTGTCCTCCTCTTTCACTTTCTCTTCTCCTCTTTCCTGCAACCCGACAGCACGTCGATTTCTGCTCCCCAATAAAGAGAGATTTGCACCCTCGATGCACCGCCTCCGTCTCCCTTCTCTCGGCACTACAGTGGTGACCCTGACATAAGTCTCGCGAAGGATCCGGGACTGACTCGAACACGGCAAAAAGACTTGTTTTTTCTCGAAATGCCGGAGATTCTTGGAGACGTCCGTAGCTGCCACGTGCACATGGACTGAGGCTCGGTGCGCCCCGCGGAATGGCTGAGGACGTCGCTCGCCATTCCCGCTTCGTCTCGGCACTGGAAGGCAGCAAGCCTTCCTGCTACGAGGAGACGATGCACGACCTGCTAGGTATGGAGGAACCCGACTTCTACCTCGTGGGGCTGTTTCTTCGGGACATGCGGCTGCATGTCCAGGCTGCGCTAGCTAACACGGCTAGTGTTGAGCCCCACGCTTTGGCCGAAGAAGCTTGCCGGTTCTTCCTGGCCGCCCGGCGATTTACCCCTGAGGTGCTTGCCACTGCACGCTGCAGCACCTTCCCTGGTGGGGGCACGCCGCCTAGCAGAGGCTCCGGGGCCGACGACGACGACAGCGACTACCGGCCGTCGAGGGCGGCTAGCCTCGACTGCTAACGACAGCTAGCCACGACAGCTAGCCACGACAGCTAACGGCTAGCTGCTACCAACGGCTAGCGGCGACTACTAGCAACGGCTGACGATGACTAGCTGCTACCAACGCTAGCGGCTGACATCCGACTGTTTTTTTTTTTTTTTTGTTTTTTGTGGTGCCGGAGAGGAGGTTCGATCATGTCTGGTCGGCCTCGCGTGGATCCTCTCGCTATTTCGCCCACCTGTTTTTGTTCGTGGACGGGACGACCATTTTTGAGCTTTTTCTGGTGTCTGAGAGGAGGTTCGACCATGTCTGGTCGGCCTCGTGTGGACCCTCTCGCTGTTTTCACCACCTCGACGGCGGTTTCGGACGTCACACAGTGGCGCGCTTCTGGACCCCGTCTCGCCTCTTCCCTCGCCTCGGCGGTTCCGGACGTCGCCCATGCCTTCATCGGCCCGTGGGTGGCGCGCTTCGGGACCCTGCCTGGCCTCACCTCTAACCGCGGCTCACGGTTCGCCTCGACGGCGCCCCGTCTGGCCTCTCCCCTGTCCACGGCTCCTTCCTCCCGGGGACACGGCTCCTTCCTCCCGAGGACTTCGTGCCCGCCGCCGCTGTGCCTTCGCCTGCGGCCGGGCAGCGCTCCTCCCTGCTGGGGACCACCGGGTTTTTCACGCCCGTCCCCTGGTCTCGACACAGCGACCCTGCTTTCTGCGGCCCCCTGACGACGGCCCGTTCCGGCCCGCCACCCGCCCTCCGGTGGGGATGCCCTCGCCTTCGTTGGGGCCCCTACCCTCTCCTGCGGCCCCCTTCCGACGGCCCGTTCCATGGCCCGCCCTCCTCGGCCCCTGTGGTGCTTCCTCCCGGACGCGAGGATTGTGTCCATGGTTGAATTCTGGGGGGGCTTGTGTAGTGACCACTATTTAACTAGGGTACATAATTCACGCATGGAACTACAGGTTGGGGGTATTGTTTCCGCCCGGACATATGTTGACGGTACCTCCGGGGTACCTACTGTGTGTCCTCCTCTTTCACTTTCTCTTTCCTCTTTCCTGCAACCCGACAGCACGTCGATTTCTGCTCCCCAATAAAGAGAGATTTGCACCTTCGATGCACCGCCTCCGTCTCCCTTCTCTCGGCACTACAGTGGTAGGCTTACTAATACAAAGTCAAACCGTATCAATTTCATTAAGAACTAATGGTAAAATAGTCTTTTTATCACTCATCAAAGATAGCAGCAAACATGCATTATGTACTATGGAGGGGACTCTGACAGAGGATTACTCACAAAGTACACAGTAAAAGTACTTCCTTTTATTTCTGGTAGCAGTCAAACTAGTACCGAGTCCAACAGTATCAGTTTTATTAAGAACTTGAGGTAAAAAATATTTGTATCACTCATTGAATATAGCAGGAAAGAAAATGAAGAGCAGCTGATTGACCGAGTGCAGAATCGCTGTATAGTTTAAATCTCCTTAGTTACAATGTTGTCCATTTTACCCAAAGGCTTATTATATTTACAGCCCTAAGAACATTCATTTTCTGGGCTCAATATGTCTGGGCTGTTTTCGTTGTGATCGCTAAATTCACCTTGTTTATAATATTATCACTATAACACTGACCCAGATCGCTGGATCGCTAGAAACACCTGCCATCAGACTGGCAAGGGCTGTTCCATGCTCTGCTCAACCTCCCGCCGTAGCGCCCCCTGCTGCCGTGGAGCATGTGTGAGTGAGCATGTGTGAGTGTGTATGAGCACAAGCACGGCGGAATATTACTGTCAAAAGTCACGTGACTGTGAGAAGAAAAAGTTGTGTACTTGTAAAAAAAAGTTGTGTACTTGTCAAAAAAAGTTGTGTACTTGTCAAAAAAACGTTGTGTACTTGTCAAAAAAAGTTGTGTACTTGTCAAAAAAAAGTTGTGTACTTGTCAAAAAAAAGTTGTGTACTTGTCAAAAAAAGTTGTGTACTTGTAAAAAAAAAAGTTGTGTACTTGTAAAAAAAAAGTTGTGTACTTGTAAAAAAAAAAGTTGTGTACTTGTAAAAAAAAAAGTTGTGTACTTGTCAAAAACAAGTTGTGTACTTGTCAAAAAAAAGTTGTGTACTTGTCAAAAAAAAGTTGTGTACTTGTAAAAAAAAAAGTTGTGTACTTGTAAAAAAAAAATTGTTTACTTGTAAAAAAAAAAAGTTGTTTACTTGTAAAAAAAAAAGTTTGTGTTATTGTAAAAAAAAGTTTCGTACTTGTAAAAAAAAGTTTCGTACTTGTAAAAAAAAGTTTCGTACTTGTAAAAAAAAGTTTTGTATTTGCAAACCACATTGTGTTTGTTAGTGAATCATGAGGCATTAGTAAAACCTGTTTAGTTTGTTTGTGGAGTTATGGCAGGACATTAGCTCCATACTATTTATTCTGACTTTATACTGACCAACACACTTTTTAAGGATATAGTTTGTAAGATTATGGCAGACCAACTCGTGCATGCACAGTGTGAATCAGGCAGACATGCAAATCGGGTCGTCACAGGGGCGGTTCTAGACCAATGTACTGGGGGGGCAGTTATTTCATGAGAGGGGCAGAAAGTGGGTTCAAAAAAAAAGACAGGATAAAGTAATTGTGTAAAATAAACATGAATACAGTAATTGGTTTTGTTTTTGTAAAGGTATTTGTTTTAGTAACTTTAAGTGACAATTTAATTAAAAAGCATATTTGCTTATATAAGGTAATGAACAGTTTAATCTCCACTGTACACCCGGGTCTCTGATTTCATTTAGTTCCAATAAATGGTAATATTGTAAAAGGGGGGGGCCCTGGTCAGTGTTTGGCCCCCCTAGAACCGCCCCTGGGTAGTCAAACAAATGAATTGATCCAATGACAGGTGTTCACTCACTGGCTGATCACAGCGAACCTCCCCAGGCTCTCCAGGAAGTCTCTGCTGCCGCCCTGGTGGAAGTGGAGCGCTGGAGGAGATCTGCACGACTCGCTCAGCTGCAGCAGCAGGAAGCTCCAGCCCTGCTCCTTCACTCTGATGCAGCGCAGGTCACTGAGAGAGAAGCTGAACGCCCATCTGCTCCTCTCAGAGCTGTGGTTCAGAGAGCCTGGGAGACAAGGAGCAGGGATCAGAGAGCCTGGGAGACAAGGAGAAGGGTTTAGAGAGCCTGGGAGACAAGGAGCAGGGATCAGAGAGCCTGGGAGACAAGGAGAAGGGTTTAGAGAGCCTGGGAGACAAGGAGCAGGGATCAGAGAGCCTGGGAGACAAGGAGAAGGGTTTAGAGAGCCTGGGAGACAAGGAGCAGGGTTCAGAGAGCCTGGGAGACAAGGAGCAGGTTTCAGAGAGCCTGGGAGACAAGGAGCAGGGTTCAGAGAGCCTGGGAGACAAGGAGCAGGGTTCAGAGAGCCTGGGAGACAAGGAGCAGGGTTCAGAGAGCCTGGGAGACAATGAGAAGGGTTTAGAGAGCCTGGGAGACAAGGAGAAGGGTTCAGAGAGCCTGGGAGACAAGGAGAAGGGTTTAGAGAGCCTGGGAGACAAGGAGCAGGGTTCAGAGAGCCTGGGAGACAAGGAGCAGGTTTCAGAGAGCCTGGGAGACAAGGAGCAGGGTTTAGAGGACATCTGAGGGCCTGATGTAAAATATAGGAC
>JAAOOA010001570.1:92500-106903 GCA_012861695.1 Trematomus loennbergii | reverse complement strand
CATGTTTCAGCATTCCTGACATATAGACACTCAGCCATTCCATTTTGTAACCCGTTGGGGAGAGATTTAAATAGAGTTTTTCTCTAGTAGCTGATGGCTGTGATTACAGCAGCATTGGATAGTTATGCGCCACCTTTGGGTTGTACTCTGAATCAGTGTGTTGGTGAAATGTTGCTCACTACAGAAACAGAAGAAGTGTGCAAAGAACGCATCTCTGAGGAGGTTTTGACATTTTGCTTGTGCCTCGTTGTCAAGGCAACAGTGGTGTGAAGAGGAACTGCAGTTTTTGGGGGATTTCTACTGTGCAGAGGACAACGTGTGTCTGCTGATTGTACCACATTGATCCAAGAGTTTCCTTCCCTCCAGATGCCAGAGAGAGTTTCCTTGAGCACTGACCAGGGCCGTCTCTAGCTTTTTGGGACCCTGCCACTGACTACAGCTGCAGAGGACAACAAATCACTGACTGTTCTCATTATGACAAGATCTTGAGACAGGCTTGTCTCAGACTGTTCAGACTCTGAAGAAATCATGCAATGATTTACAGCATAACTGTGCAAGAGTTTTCCAGAGGGTGGTGTAGAACATTATGCTTAGTGTTAAGAAGAGAGGCTGCTTGTTTAACAATGGTCTGGAATACTGAAAAGATTCAAGTTTAATATCCTTTGTTTAGCATACAAGACATCTGATTTTATGTCACACATAATAATCTTGACATATAAACTAGCTATGGGTAAAACGTGAGTAGTGTTACCAATCCCGCTTCAATCTCATTAGTATGCATAAAAAAGTGACAGGTCACACCTTCTAAGTCCCGCCCCCTAATTATGTTAATGACCCCCTTTGATATGCTAATGAGCCCCTTTGATCGAGGTGTTATCGCGTATAGGTGTGACATCCTCCCTTTGATATGCTAATGACCCCTTTGATCGAGGTGTTATCGCGTACAGGTGTGACATCCTCCCTTTGATATGCTAATGAGCCCTTTGTTCGAGGTGTTATCGCGTACAGGTGTGACATCCTCACCGGTAGCCCCACCCCCCTCAGCCCACCCCCCTCCCCCTCACATACAGGTGCTATCCATCCCCGTAGCCCCACCCTCTCAGCACCCACCCTCTCAGCCCCCACCCCACTCAACCCACCCCTCCGCCCACCTTACAGCAGGTGTCACATCCGCCCTGTCGCCCCCACCCCTCCCTCCATATTCCCGCCAGAAGATAGTGAGGGGGTGGAGTCAGGCATGAAAAAGAAATCTATGCAAAACTAGATAAAAGCCCGTCATTTCCACTCAACAAGTCACCTAATCTTTCAGAAAAGAAAAATGGCAAAGAGACGCATCGATATGGGTTTAATCAGCGAGACGCCGGTAACAACTTACCACCATCCGTCGGGAGCGCCGGTCAAGAAACGGATGCAGTATCTATGCCGGATTCAAACCCCTCCTGCAGAGGCTCTTCATGAAAAATGGAGTCTGGAAAATGGAGATGTTTGGGGTTTTGTGTTCAACTATATGGCGAACAAACTGCACTTCTACAATCTGAAGAATGGCGAAACCTATGGACCCAGCAGTGTTAAAGCGACGTTGACCTCAACAGATTGGGCTGTGTTAACTCTGGTGTCTTCCAGAGATCTCCGTGCAACCGTTGTATCAGAAAAAGCAGTGCATCAAGAAACCATCGTGGATCCATTATGGAATCATTCAGCCCTTGTACGTGCAATGTCTATGAAACCTGCATCAAAAGCAAAGAAACGCAAACTGCGGTCGAGATCAAAGAAGAGTTTTCATCGCAACCCATCCATGTGGAAGAAGAGGAAGAAAAGATTCACCCGCCGCCGCCAATGAAAAGAATCCTGACAAGCACCGTCTGGGAAACTAAAAGCGGCCCGTCTGGTAGATGGTATTACCGCTCAAGCCGTTTGGTGACACGGGGGAAGGACCCCTCTGATGATTTTGTTTTGGAGTATTTCAACTCTACATGTGGGGTTTTTCAAACATCTTTGCGTGTGCCTCTGGTTGCTTGGCTGAAAATGATCGATGAAAAATCTACAAAGCTCAAAGAACTTTTTAAACAGAGTCAAACAGCGATAGACATTATAATGGTGAAAAAAACTCTCACTTTTGCAGATGACTCCCTCCTCCTCCTCTCCTCCTCCTCCTCCCCTCCTCCTCCTCCTCTCCTCCTCCTCCTCCTCCTCCTCCTCCTCAACATAATAAGTCCCGCCCCTCACCAGATCATTTAAAGCTAAGGACCCCCTAGACAACCGCTGAAGACTAACCATGGATCTGAGAATAAACAAGTCTCTCCCCGCGAGCCGCGACATGGAACAAGCCCTGGATCTGAGAAAAAACAAGTCTCCCCCCGCAAGTTACAGCCTGGAACAACCCCTGGATCTGAGAAAAAACAAGTCTCTCCCCGCGCGCTGCAGCCTGGAACAAGCTCCATCATCTCCAACAATCTGGACACCCGAGCTCAACATTGATGTTGCTGGCGTTGATGTTACTGGCTGGCATGATATGTACCAACCTCCATCTACTTCACCGACCCCCCGAGGAAAACAGCAGATTCTTCAGACACAGAAGACGACCTCCCCGATGGCGATACATGCTATGCTTGTAGCGAGGATTATGCTTCAGAGTGTGATGCTGTGGACGGGGCAGGGGCCGCTTCATTCCTGATTACGGTAAAATCTGTGGTGGTTCATCTATTGGATAAGGTCGTGCATCTGTACAGAAAGGAACAATGTTATGGCTGTCAAGTCGATCATCCCAGTCAAATGCAACATGAGTGTTTGTTTGAGATGCCAGAATATTATCTGGAGCGAAACTATGATGAAGTGGTAAAGAGACTGTGGACCGACCGTTTCATTCCAGCCATACGGGGTTCTCTACACTCGTGCAAGCTTTATGTGTCGGAGAGCAGGATCTTTGGAGCTGCCGAGGCGATTCTTCGCAATCTCAGAAGCACAAGACGGTTTGAGGCTATAAAAGCATACGAAAATCTTGGTGAAGACGACGAGTCACAGCTGAAGAATATAGAAGACGCATGGGACTTTTGGCAGCGAGAGGAAGAGCTTGAAACTTATTTGTAAAAAAAAAAAGTACCACCATGTTTTTCTATTTTACTTTTTTTATTTTTATTTTACTTGATCTAGTGTGTCCTTCTTTGTAATCATGTTTTTTTGATTTAAATTGTTTTTGATTTTCTGCCTGGAGAAAAAAAAAAAAAAAAAAAAAGTTTTTTAAATCTGATGTTGGTATATGCATCAAATCAATAAAATGTGTTGTAACAAAAACTGTTGTATTCATTACCTCATTGGGACGGTAACAGAGAACATGTCTGAGAAACGTGTCATGCAGAGGGTATATTACACTCCTTCTAATCCAGGGAGTTTAGGGGGCGTTGATAAACTCCATAGGGCTGTACAGAATGAGATGGGTAACAAATAAATGTAGAGAAAGTCAGAGAATTTTTATCTGAACAAGATGCTTATACTTTACACAAGCCGTCAAGGGTACATTTTGTAAGAAACAGAGTTTTCGTACTCAGACCGCTACAGCAATTTCAAGCTGACCTTTGCGATATGCAGTCGTTATCCAAACATAATGACGGTTTTAATTATTTGTTAACAGTCATAGATGTATTTTCGAAAAAAGCCTATGCACAGGCAATAAAGAAGAAGACTGGTGCAGAAGTGGCGAAAGCCTTTGATAGAATTTTAACACACAGTCAAATTCCTAAAAAGATGCAAACAGACGCAGGGAAAGAATTCTTTAACAAAGTTTTTCAAGCCTTATTGAAGAAACGAGGTATTGCACATTATGCAACAGCCAGTGATATGAAGGCGTGTGTGGTAGAGAGATTTAACCGTACGCTGAAAACTAAAATGTGGAGGTATTTTACAGCTAAAAACACGCATAGATACATAGACGTCTTGCCTGAACTAATTGAAAGCTACAATAATAGTTATCACCGAAGTATTAAAATGACGCCTCTGCAGGTGACAAAGGAAAATGCGGCTCAAGTGTATCGTAACCTGTATACCCCATCCATCCATCGTAAAAAAGCTGCTACGAAAATGAACTTTAAGGAGGGGGAACTTGTAAGAATATCTAAGCTGAGAGGGGTCTTTGATAAAAAATATGAACAGAGTTATACCGATGAATTATTTACGGTGTCTGAAGGCATACCCCGTCAGCCCCCTGTTTACAAACTCAAAGATTATGATGGAGAGGAGATCAAGGGGACTTTTTATGAGAAAGAGTTACAAAAAGTGAAGGTATCTAATGACAAGGCTTTTCAAGTTGAGAAAATTCTGAAAAGACGTGTGGTGAGGGGGAAAAAACAGATGTATGTATGCTGGAAGAACTGGCCCGAGAAATTCAACAGCTGGGTTGATGCGGGGGAGATCAAAGATGTATAAAAACAACAGACTTTACGCTCAGTCCTTCATTACAGCCATGGAGATTAATGAAGGGTTTTATATTACGCTGCCTTCCAATGCCAGCCTTGATGTATTTCAAAACAATACAAGCTCTAGCTACCAGGTAAACTTGGCACAACCTTTGCATTTAGACGGTTCGTGGCAGGTAGCCATGACAGAAATGTCATACCCACACACTTGGTATAACTTACCTCTAGATGTAGCATATTTTGAATGGATAAAGAAATCAAAATCCCCCGAGATAGTGAGCAAGGTAAAGCTTCAAATGTTCAGTGGGGGTTACTATAGCACCATAAGTCAGCTCAAGGCGGAACTGGAGTCCTGCTTCAGAAAAATTGATTCTGATGTCCATTTTTACTATAGTCCAATTCATCGGAAAATCGAATTTCAGGGTGGTGGCCAACATCGTTTTCGCTTTCCAAAGCCCCTCGCCTATATGCTAGGAATAAAACCAGACCAGTGGATCAAATTTGACGACAAATCAGCAACCTACCCCGCGGATATAAATGCAGGCGCAACTCATCTCTACTGTTATAGTAACGTTGTCAGTCATCAGAGAGTAGGTGACGCGTTTGCTCCTCTCCTGAGAACCGTAGATATAAAAGGGACATTCGGTGATACCATCACCCAGTATTTTAGTCCTGCATATTATCTGCCGGTAACAAAAACGCATATCGAAAATATACAGATAGAGATAAAAAACGATCAGAACGAACCAGTAAAGTTTACCTACGGCAAGAGTGTAGTGAAACTTCATTTCCGACCTTCAAAAGCGGGGCAATCATTTGCAAAAC
Source organism: Trematomus loennbergii (assembly GCA_012861695.1). Taxonomy (NCBI): domain Eukaryota; kingdom Metazoa; phylum Chordata; class Actinopteri; order Perciformes; family Nototheniidae; genus Trematomus; species Trematomus loennbergii. The sequence continues at coordinate 101,669 of JAAOOA010001570.1, read as the reverse complement.
GATGATTAATCAGGATCCGCAACGTTTTGTTAGCTACTATGAAAATCAGGCTGGAGGGTCATTGCCTGGTTTTTATGGAGCGCCAGTTATGTACGGTCGAGGCATTGGTTCTATATTCTCAAGATTATTTCGTTTTGTAGCACCATTGGTGAGAAGGGGGTTTGCCATAGCTAAACCTCATCTCAAATCGGCGGCTAAAAACATTGCATCTGATGTAATCAGTAAGGCGGTTCATAAATTTGGCGGCCAATCGGATCACGGGTCTCAAGAAGGATCCGGAGGTCTGATGGTTTTAGCAAGAAGGGCCAGAAAGAGACCTCCAGGGAAACGGGTTCCGGCAGGCCTTAAAAAGGGGAAGCGCTCAACCAAGAGAAAATCATTAGGGAAAAAGCACCCACGAAGAAGGAACACACTGGGGAGAGATATATTTTAGAGTGTTAAATATGGCTCTTTTACATCACAAATCTGCTGAATGCAGCATGGCAGAGTTGGATTTGTTTTCGGCTCCCATGACGCAGCTTTCTATAGATGAAAAACACTACACAGAGGTCCTTCCGTTGTCTGCCATTACCGAGGATGGACCCATTGAATTTTTCATTCCAGGGGACGGGGATAAATACCTTGATATGAACGACACACTGATGCATCTCAGGGTCAAAATAACCAACGCCGATGGGACTAATCTGGCAGTCGATGCCCCCGTGGCACTTGTTAATTATCCTCTAAACACAATTTTTAGTCAATGCGACGTTATTCTAGGGGACAGGCTGATTTCTCAGTCCAGTTCGACACAGCCTTACAGAGCGATGATTGAAACTTTATTGAATTACTCTGATTCTACTTTAAAAACTCAATTCACTGCTGGCTTATTTTATAAAGACACTGCAGGAGCTATGGACTCTATAGTGATCGCCAATGGGCCAAACAAGGGTCTCGTAAAGAGAGCGGCGTTCACCGCAGAGTCAAGAGAGCTGCATCTGATGGGGGCTTTGCATACCGATATATTTTTCAGCGAGAGGCTTCTCCTGAACTCTGTAGATTTGAGAATCAAACTCACCAGATCTAACGATGCCTTTACCCTCATGTGTGCAAATGACTCCACATACCGTCTAAAAATACTGGGGGCCTCGCTTTTTATCAAGAAAGCGACCATTGCCCCAGCCGTGCGTTTAGGTCATGCTGCTGCACTGATGAGAGGCAACGCTCTCTACCCTCTATCTCGTGTAAATATCAAAACATACAGCATTCCGGTGAATTCCAGAATATGCAATCAAGAAAATCTCTTTCTGGGTAATATGCCTAAATACATAGTTTTGGGTATGGTAAATCACGAAGCGTTCACAGGAAGGAGAACGCTTTCACCTTTTAATTTCCTTCATAATGATATGGAATATCTGGCATTGTGTCAGGACGGCAGACAAGTACCGGCCAAAGCATTCCAACCTCAATTTAACCGGGGGTCTTCAGTCAGAGAGTTTTATAATATGTTCACTGCTACAGGGAGACACATGAAAGATCTCCCTCTGAGTATTGATCGAGAGGACTTCGAACAAGGATACTCCTTATTCGTATTTAATCTCACTGCAGGGGAAGATGCTGACGCATTATCACCAATCACCAGCGGTAGTTTAAGACTGGAAATGAGATTCCGAGTACCGCTGCCCCAGACTACAACTTTAATCGTATATTCTTGTTTTGATTCAATTCTGGAGATTAATTCAAAACGTCAAGTGCTGGTAGACTATTACTAAGAAAAATATTACAGAATGAATAATCATCAATTGGACAGTCTCCTGCGACACATGGTGGGGGACTCGTTTGGGGTGTATGGGCGTCAGATCAGCTACCCCAAGTAAAACAATTATTCAGATACCCTGTATACATGATTGTAAATACCCACCCTTCCCACATGCCAGGGGAACACTGGCTAGCAATGACTTTAGAAGGAGAAATGTGGGGACTTTTTTCGACTCTTTTGGATTTCCTCCCAATTTTAGTCATTATCCTAAAAGCATTCTACAATTTCTAGAAAAACAATGTAAAACTATTTTACATCACAATTGTCAGCTTCAAAATGTCCTGTCTACAGCCTGTGGTCAGCATTGTGTTTTCTACCTATGTAAAAGAGCATCGGGGTTGTCTTACGAGATGTGTTATCTCTGTATCAAGATGATGTGATAAAAAATGATGCTACTGTAACAAATTTTGTGAAAAAATATCAACGGTGTGAGAGACGTCATAAAGACACTCATTTTAACCACAGTGTTTGTTCTCTACAAATGTTTAAAGATTGTTACAAAATGTAATTCAGTGACATTTTAAAATAAAAAAAAGGTCTAGAGACAAAATTATTTCAACTGACTCTGTCTTTATTAAATGGAATAATTTAACCAACGAGGGCTTAACTGTACAGCTCTCCTTGATCTCTTCTTTACTACAGTCGAAGGAGGGTCTAATTTATTCTTCTTCTTCTTCTTCTTCTTCTTCTGCTTGGTCTTTTCCTCCTCTTCTTCTTCTTCTTTTTGTCTTACGCTCTACAGTCTTATGCTCTCCATGCAGTTCACCTGATTTAAGTAAACTGTATTGTTCACGAGCTAGGCGGTTATGAAAAACGGTCGACGGAACATTTAGCCCCCTGAGAGTATTCAGGAAAACCGTCCAGCCTTTAGGTTCTTCTGTATTTTTATACGACCATGAGAGATTTTTTAATAAATCCATCATATGGGATCCTTTCACAGCTCTGCCCTTGTCTATAAATTCACCCGTTTCATTCCATCCACCGCTGCTTTGGACTAGTTTATTCATAATGTACTCTGCATTCTTACGGTAACGTTTTGGAAGATTCTGGAGTACCTCATTCTTTATTCCATCAGTGGAATTGCCCTTCTTTTCTTCTCCTTTTTGCAGTCCCGTGTCTTCAGGTAGAGTTAAAGTATTATGTCTTTCCTCCTGCCCTGCTTGTTTGAGTAAATTGAGGTATCTCTGTAGCAAGGCGTTGTATTTTCTTATTTTTTCATATGGGGTTACTCCTGTTTCGTTTAGTACGGCTCTCATTTTTTCATCAGAACATCTTCTGCTGTGCGTCTCATTGTTTCCTTGCTGTGGGGGGTAGTTACACCAGTCGGATTGAGCTGATTAAACTGGTGAGGTGTTAATAAAAACATCTTTTGACTCATGGTTTACTTTGGTCGAATAAGCCCTCCTAAAAGCTGTCCTAAGATGGGGATCACAGCACCTAGCAGAGGCAGAAGAAAACCCCCAGATTGTTTTCTTAAGGCCTTGTGTTTAGTTTTTAGGTTGGTCTTTTTACTGGCCAATAGTTTGATAATTTTCTTTTGTTTTTTGAGTTTCTTATACTGAGCACCAGATAGCGGTATGTTCCCCTTTAAGAGATTTAAAGACAGTTCACAGAGTGATTGAAGAAAATCCGTGGAGCAGTTGTTGAGAATATCCTTACGCTTCGAAGGCCTGGCCTGACATAATGCCTTTAGCAGTGGCATGTTTCTTTTTAAACGGGCAGACATACTGTTTTCAAGTTTTCGGTTTTGGTACGTAAACAACTAGCCACTGTGTACGTAGTACTCCTGACCGAAGTCTATAGATGTCTGGACAGCTGGGGGTCATGTCCAGGACTAAATATCCGTGGGGGTCCTTGGTGGCATCCTCAAAACTTTGTAGGAAAAATGATTTATTACCAGGGTATATCTGCTGAGCAAGTATATTCATCTGTAATCTGTCTCTGGGGTTTTTAAACAAGACCATGTAATTAGTATTCAGACTAATTGTTCGACTATTCTTCCCCTGATGAAAAACATTTTGTGTCAGCATTATAACACTCATATTTCTGTGATGGCGGTATTGGGTGAAAAGTCGGACTACTTCCGGATGCTCCGAGGCTTGAAATATAACATCGTCCAATATAATCAAATGACTTTGATCAGGAGGAAATAGAGATTCATCTTCAAATGATTCAGGCAGACCTTTGATGAATTTCATATTTTTATTCTGCTCCTGCAGTTCTGCATACATGGGTTGGAAGAAGTATAAATCCATACAATATTTTGAGGCTGTACATCCATTACATGAATACAATTTTGCAGTACATTCTTGACAAAAAAAGTTTTTCCACACCCGCTGGGTCCGACTATTATACATGAAAAAGGGACACGCAGTCTGGGTTCAAAATCAATTTGGCTAGGTAAAAACATTTTGTCTCTTCTTATTATTTCTCAATACCCAAAAGGCAAAGTATCTCCTCCGCCTAGCAGACGTCTTTTATCAAACACCACTCTGAACTTTTTGGTGAATGACACATTTCTCAAAATGAAACCCTCTTTATTTCGTACAATGTTGTGTTGTGGGACCTCAAGAACCCGCCCCCTCTCAGTGTTTTGAACGTAGCCTTCCACCAGATCTGTAAGACTGTCAAAGTTCACCCGTTCACAGCACTCATGCGTCTGTGTAATCCCTTTCACTCGCATCACAACCTTTTTCTGATTTTTGGTTTGGTATGCATAACTTTTAGGACCTGCAGAAACAAACTCTTTGATTGTATCACCGCCCAACTCGTCTGTAAGATCACCCAGATAAACCCCATCAGTGGAGTCTCTCCAGGTCTTGTTACATATATGATACTATCTGTGTCGTAGTAGAAGACTCTGCTGCAATTTCTCCAATTCGCTGTACAGTTTTAGCCTGGCATAGGCAGTGGTGAATGCTGCAATGAATATGTTATCCACCTTGTTGGGAGGGGAGTGACCATCGTCGTCATAACACCATTGGACCAGAGCTGTCCTGTCATTGAGAATGAGAAATACTTAACCTTATGTTTAGCTGAAAACAAGAGGTTAAGAAATTCTTCTGGTTTGGTCACAATCTTAGTCTGTGTCAGATTGCTTCTCTGAGCAAATTTACCCCAGAAACTGTTGAGACATAGCTTTGACACTTGTCTTTTGGCTGGGTTTGATGTGATTTTAGCTGCGTCGAGCTGTATGCCTTGATTAGCATGGTAGTCTGTCACATACTTTTGTCTGCTCTCATCATCTATTGCTTCTGAAGGATAACCAGATGCTTCTTGTTTACCCTTCAAATGTGTGTATATAATCTACAAAAATGCTGTCACTTTTGTTCTCAAAATGCCACACTCTGTGATCTGAGTCAGCTTGTAACCCATGTCCAGAGCCTTGTTGAATTCTGTTGTCACCCAAACTCCTGTTAATGCTCTTTCCTCTTTGCTGTGCGTGCAGGGCCCCTGTTGGTTGTTAGCTCAGCGCATGTACGACAGAGGGTGAACACAAGCTTACCCGCTGCAGTTTTGTAAGGCAGAACTGGAAAGTAAAGACCCCTAGGAGGGTCTACGGTGGCTCTGATTAACCCGAAATAACTCTGAGGATCTTTGAAATCTCGGAAGATGATCTGAGGGTGGCCTAGCGGATATAGGCCTGTGCAGTTTACAAAGGGGTACAGGGAGGTGAAATCACAATAATGAATCAATTCATCTGCCGCTGCAGTGTACCTCAACTTCACTGCACACGTTCTTCCCCCGTATAAAGCAGCCCTGGGGGTCAACGGTTCTGGAGCTTTGTATTCCCTGAGGAAAGCCTGCAAATCTTGATTGGATTTTTTCATCTCACCCCATGTATGCTCTCGCATAACATCACTTTGGCCCCGTGAACAGACTGTAGCTCATGCAGCTTTTCCTCACTAGCAGCATGGAGCCGCTCAAATGTGCCACCGGTCAAGGGGTTTTTCTCATGCCCCTTATAACACGACGGACAGCCGTGATAAAAGCACCCAAGAAATTCCCAGACAATCTTTACTCCCTCAACTTCAGCAAAACCATCTACGACGAAACGTCCCACTCGTTTCTCACCTTCATTCAACGCATGTTGAATAAATACCCCCTCAGTATGAGCCACCCAATCTAACCACTGGATACCAGCGCTGGAGTATGTCTTGTTTTCACGACGGTAATCATCGGGCGGGGGGATGGCTAGGGTTTTTGGAGGCAGAAAGTTTGTGGTGAAAACTTTCATACAGGCCGAAGCAATGGTCGCACGACTAAAAGGATCTACACCAGTCTCTTCAAGGAATCCTTTTCGGAATAAAGTGCAGCCCTGTGCAAGAATGTCGACATCGTTTTTACAGTAAAGCAATGCCTGCTTTCGAAAATCAAAAGTACCCGTGCGTACCGTCTCATACCATGCGAAAAAGTCACTCTTTTCATCAGTTGTCATGCGTTCAATCCCATAACAGTGTGCTGGTGGGTAAGGTCCGATATAACTCAGATTGGCCTTAGAGCTGAAACCATGAGGGAAATACCCCTTGTTTTTATCTTTGAACCCCAAAGCTTTGGGCATTGCAGCTAGCCTCATAGAGAGGTAAGACAGAGAATCTATGTACTTTTGTTTGAAGTCTTGGTCAGTAAAAGAAATCACTTTACTTCCCTGCATTGTCAAAGATGGTTTTAACCCTTGTTCAATCATTGCATTGATAATGAGATAGCTGTCAAAACCCTTGGCATTGTGAGCAATGAATGTTGCTTTCTTGAATTTGGGGCGTCTAAAGTGGGCCAGAAACTGCAGTGCACAGTCGGTGCCCTCAGCGACCCAAGTTTCGCCTGCCAGGGTTTTTGTACACACCAGGAAGGGGACATGTATACCGTCTGCCCCCGCCATTGTTTCAAAATCATAAAACACAATGTGGTCGTTGTGTTCTGTCTCTTTGGGTAACACACCAATGTAACACAGATGTTCTACACACTCGCCTGTTGAAGCAGAGGGCAGCTTCTCATTACATGTCTTACATTTTTTCACCATACACTTGTGTGCTTTATCTGCACTATTCTGGGGAATGTAGTAGGAAAGTTGACAATCTACACACTTTTTGTGTAAATCGCAGTTACTGGCATTGGCTGATGCTCTCTGTGTCTGTTTTTATGTCGAGCATGACAGCCGACCGTACGGCAAGTTTTGTTACAGTCTTTACAAAAGATGGGTTTAAACTCATCCAGAGTACATGAGGGGTCAAGACAGACAAAACAATGGCCACTACATGAATGAAACCATCGCGAGCTGTAGCCGGTGTAGCAGTGTTCACAGACAAAAGAAGAGCCTAGAAAACCCTTCAAGTTCTTAATCCCATAGTAATGGCTTTTGCAGAGAAACAAAAAACAGTTTTTCTCTTTTGGGACCGTCTGTCTGGAATTTAGAGAGGGTCCGATCTTCATCGCCTCTGTAAAACACCACAATCTTGCAATTTAGACTCTCTTCGAATTTCTCAATGTCAGTGAACGTCACCGCTGTCTGATCTGTCAAACCCACCCCCCTCTGAATCTCTCTACCGAGTTCAATACCTTCGTTATCAGTGAGGTTGTCATGCAGCAACAGTGCTAAATTAATAGCAAAACACAGCTGGTTGGCGGGGTTGTGAACAATGTAAAGAAAGCGCTTCTTCTTTTAACAATTTCATTGTCCAACATTTTACTAGCCAATCGTTTCTCCCCACCACCCCGAGTGAATGAACAATTTGCACCACTAATTCAAGATCGCTGTCTGCCATAACAGCCCAATTTGACTGCACTGCGTTGAAGAGCGCTTCGTCAAAATCATTCAGATTACTGTCGTGGTTGGCATTCAAAATGGCTGACACGTTACCTTGCAGTTGCTCCCCCCTTAACTCAATCTGTACAAGATCTTCCCTCTCTGCTAGTAAAAAGCCTCATCCAGCATATCATGTACACTGACCATCATACTACCGTGATACGATGTGTAATCTGCCTCAGCGCTAGGACGGGTAGGACTAAAGACTGACTCAGTTCTATGTTATTGAATACAGGTCGAGACACAACACGTGTTGAAGCATTCCGACTGTCATTAGCATTTCCACCATTTTGTAACGACGGGCCTGCTAACTCGGGAGCATTCGGGATGCTGTTTTGATCATTGTGTACACCGTTTTGCATAGGGGAAACTGCTGCTTCTGAAGCATTCAGGATGCTGTTTTGATCAATGTATCCACCGGTTTGCACAGAGGAAACTGATGCTTCTGAAACATCCATGCTTTCGTCATCAATGTATCCGCCGTATTCCGCTGAGGAAACTATTGCTTCTGAACCATCTATGCTGTCGTCGTCGCTGATGTAACCACCGTATTCCACTGAGGAAGCTATTGTTTCTGAACCATCCATACTGTCGTCTATGTATCCGCCGTCTTCCACAGAGGAAGCTGCTGATTCAACATTGCCGAGGGCCTCGCTAACATTATTTGACACACGGACTTGAAGTACTTCGTCTGCGAGCTGATTTAAACACACCAGACTAGGATATGCGTCAGAGTTTTGGTAGCAATCTAACACCCATTCCAGCATGCCATCAAATGTTATTGGATCGCTTGAGTTTGTTTCTGAGGGTGTGGAAGGTTCGTTTACAACTAGCTCGTCGTAACTTAGATCGTTGATATTGTCTGAACACTGAGGAAATGACATTTCACCATACGTGTAATCATCTTCGCTTAGACCACTTATATCATTCAAACATTGATTAAATGACGTTTCTCTATCTGTTGAATCATATATAACGTCTGCTTCATCGTTAGGAGGAGTTAGAACTGAAGACAGAGGTACTTTGTCTGCGTGCTGATTTAAAACCACAAGGTCTGCTTCATAGTTTTGATGGCTGTCTAAAACTACTTCCAGTGCGCTATCTAATGTTGGTGGATAGCTTGAGTTTGTTTCTGTGGGGCGGAATGGTCGTTTACATCTAGTTCTCCGTCACTCAACTCGCTAATATTGTCTGAACACGGAGGAAATGACATTTCACCATACGTGTAATCATCTTCGCTTAGACCACTTATATCATTCAGACATTGATTAAATGACGTTTCTGCAGCTGCTAAATCACCCATGTTTGACCGTTTATGAAATCATCCCATCACAAGAAAATAGAAAGGAAATCAAAAAATACATTTCTCACTGCTGAAGAAAACCACACCGCTATCAGATGGCTCCAGCTTATTCAGTTGGTGTAACCATAAAGTTGACGGTGGTAGCGCTGCGATCGTGAGGCAGATCTGTACAGAAAAGAGACAGAGAGGTAAAAAAAAGAAAAGGGGTAAGTAATTGAAGCACTGACTAATATATTTAACAACAAGTCATTTAGCGATCATCTTA
>JAAOOA010001570.1:0-90000 GCA_012861695.1 Trematomus loennbergii | reverse complement strand
GATAACACCTCGAACAAAGGGGTCATTAGCATATCAAAGGGGGGTCATTAACATAATTAGGGGGCGGGACTTAGAAGGTGTGACCTGTCACTTTTTTATGCATACTATGAGATTGAAGCGGGATATGTACTACTACTCACCTTGCAGGTGCAGCTATGTGGCTTTGATCCTGGATAAAGTGTTTAAGTCATGGATGTTTAAAGTTTAACTTCTTCATATTGTCTAACGTGATAGTGTAAGCATGGGGTGAGAGTTCATGTGTTTTGAGCATGCGCAGTCTGTCCTGAAGGTGTGGAAAGAGAGGCCGTTTCTCAATCGCGAGGATATTGGCTTCCAAGCCAATATTTCAAGGATGCTACGTCATCGAGTGCCACCGAAGGACTGTTCCAATCTCCAGCATACTTGGAATTCTACCGAGGCCGCGTCCTTGGTTTGGGGGAAATTTCGAGGCTGCACATGGGTAGACTTCGCGTCCTTAAAATCCTCACAATGCTTTGCGCATGGACCAATTTCCCCAAAATCTGTGGCGGAAAGGTAAGAGGCGGGGCCTCTCATATGACGCACAGCTGCACACTTGCTAGCCTGTTCCACTCTTCGTTTTCCGAATGCCAGGAAGTATTCTTGCCTCGCTTCTGAAGCAAAGATGCTCGGCTCAGCTGTGCTACCAAGCCAGCATCTCGCGATTGAGAAACGGCCAGAGAGTGGAAAGTAATAAACGGAGGCGCTGTTTGTGACGCTCCACAAGTACAAAGTTCCTGAGTTTTTGTGATACAGAATTATCTTTGAAGCCCAACACCTCGGACGCTACAATAGTTCACTCTTCATTCAGGAAGTATGACGCGCTGCGCTGTCAGTACGCTGGTCCTGTTGTGATTGGTCAAATGTTGCTAACCCCGCCCTTCATGGGCGGCGCCAGGATTTTTTTGCTGCAGTAGCTTAGCAGCTGCTATATGACAGCACGGCGTTGCTAGTTAATTTTTAAATAAATAAACAAACAATACCAGTGGGCAAGCAGGAGCCTGTTCATATTGTCGCGTTCACCGCTATTCAAGATCACAGATCACGAGCCTTTCAATGTCGAAAACGTTCTCTTATTTTATGGTATTGACGGCCACAGCCACGCCTTACAGAGCCAATCAATAGTATAACATCATTATGACTTTTCCCCACACTCCAACACAACTCCTACCGTCTCGTACTCCCGACACACACACCGGAAAACGCACACACACACTGGAAGGGGCGGTCCTCCCTAACTCCCACCAACAGCATTGCCTAAATAACTTTACAAATGTACTAAACTGCACATCTGATAACTGAAATAACTATGAAACTTGGACACGCTACAATATTATCATTAATATTTACATTAAAACATTCCTTTGACACTTATAACATTACTTTGCAAGGTAAGCACAACCAAAATAAGTTTGTAAAAGCAGAATTTGAACACTGTTCTGTGCTCCTACAATATGTGTGTATAATACCATTACACCCTAAGCGTACACAATAGCGATCGTTCACTGTTTCAACTGGCATGCTGTGGCATTTACCCTCATCACCACACCGCAAACAGACACACACACACACACACACACACACACACAAGACACACACACACACACACACACAACACACACACACACAACACACACACACACACACACACACACACACACACACACAAACACACACACACACACCACACCACACACACAGGGTTGTGGACCGGCTCGCGGTCGTTTACGCTGACTTGTGAGAAATCTTTCCATTTCGATCTTGTTCACACCTTTATATATACAGTCTATGGTTCACACACTGAGAATTATAACAACATTAGCCAAGTAACAGTTGGTTCGCGCTTTAACTTACGACCCCTGATAGATCTCGCGAGAATGTGTATAAATATATATAGATACATTTTCATAACAAAACAATGGGGTTGCTAAGCCGTTGCTAGGTCAATTGCAAGCTACCCCCTGGCGCAGCCCCACCTCCTAAGTTTGCAGTTAAATGCTGTTATATCAATATTTGTATCCCTGACCCAAAACGTTGAAAGTGGATGACTTACGTCGCCTATTTTCTTTATAAGCTTTCTGTCTTCTGCCTATACAACATGTTTTTCGATTGTGGTTTCATTGATTTTCTGTATTAATATGAATTGAATCGGTAGAATAAAATGATTGATTCAGTGATATGTATTTTAACAGTATGTTTCCGAAGTATGTTGTATAGGTAGTATATTTCCGTCATGGCCAAAGGGGTCTATGGGGAATGGGCTCAAGGGGCTGTTCCCTACACACACTGGTCTCATATCGCCAGCATGATATTTAATCATCACTCCTTAATGTTCTATGTAAATATATTTGTGTGGAGTGATGAGGCCGGAGCCGAGACGCCAAACTATTTACTGCTGTTGATAAACATTTCCAATGTAACTGAACTAGTTTTAATCATGTATCGTCAAATAATATAGTATACTTTGATTCAGTATTATTTGTATTCAGACCTCTATATGGACTGAGCATCTCATTTCTAAAAAGCAAAACGTACTCTTGTAGAACTCAAAGCCCTTGAACCTTTGTTTGATTTCAGGGAACAAAGAAATCAAACAGTGGTTCAAGTTTCTAACGTCTAGAAACCAGGATGGAGGTTCACCTGAAGGTTTGGGAGACCCAGGCCTGGCCGGAGGTCTCTGAGAACAAAAAGACGGACTCCTCTCAGGTCAAGTTCAACTCTTATTAAAGATCAAACAAGTCATCTCTTAAAGGTACAGAGTCTGATCGAATCAAAAGACACACCAACATCTGTCAAGAGTTTCCTGTCATGCACTTATCAATAACTATATATTAGCTTGTGTACTTTTATTATTATTCATTGCATACATCCACTTAAAATCATATTTTTATCTCGTCTGATTGTAAAACACCCGCTGCTCCTCTCTGCAGATCATTCACACATGGATCAAATAAAGACACAAGTCCATCTAATAAAGGACGATAAAAAGTACTGGAGTACATACACCAATAATTGTGAGTATATATAATATTCTGTTGTGCACGACAGAAATGCTAGAGATGCATGTTATTTACGTTTGCTTTCTCTCATTCCAGGCTTCCTGATTATTTTCACCTGTGTCTCCTGTGCTCATCAATGTCAGCCCCGCCCCTGATTGGTCCCACCTGTGTCTAGTTACCCTGTGCTTATATTCCCCTGTCTCCCAAGTGTTCTTTGTCAGTTCGTATTGTCTCTTGCTATGGTCAGGTCTATGCTCTTTGTGCTCTTGTAAAGTTTGATTCCTCACTACGTGAGCGCTTTCATTTTGTTCCTCTATTTTTGTCATCTCGGTTAGAGATTTGATAGTTACCTTTTTTGTTGTTCATTGCTGTATTTGGAAAATAAAGTATCTTACAAGTACTTTACCTCTGTCTCCCGGGTCGTGCAATTGGGTCCTACATCCTAAGTGTCTGAGTTCGTAACAGAACGAACTGACCATTATGGACCCAGCCGACCCAAGAACGCTTCACGCAGCGCTGTCAGCACAGGGCGTGAAGATCTTTCATCACGAGGAACAGCTGGGCCTAGTCAACCAGGAAATGCAAGAACTAAGAGGACGCCAGGCCGGGATTCAGGAAGCATTATCCACACAGATGCAACAACTGGCTGTCCAAATGAATCATTTTTTCACTCACCAACAGACTGCTCCTCCGGTGACGTCATCCACAACTGAGAGGTTGCCTGTCAATGCTCCAGCTGATTTCCCAAGTCAGGCTGTTTCTTCCCCTTTACGGCTGGCTCTTCCGGAGAGATTTTCCGGAGATTCTTCTAATTGCAGAGCCTTTTTGGTACAGTGCGATCTGCATTTTCAACACAACCCAGGAGCCTTTTCATCGGACCATGGTAAAGTGGCGTTTATTGTGTCTCATTTAACGGGAAGAGCTGCAGCCTGGGCTACTGCAGAATGGTCAAGAGAAACTGAACTATGTTACTCATTGACCGATTTCATAGAGACTATGAGTCGTATTTTTGACCACTCATCGCCTGCTACAGAGGCCAGCAGAAAACTTTTTCATATACGCCAGCTCAACCGCCAGGTGGTTGATTACGCCATCGAGTTTCGCACAGCAGCAGCGGACAGCGGATGGAATGTTCCGGCTCTTCGTGACGCCTTCATGACGGGACTTTCGGAACCGATAAAAGACCAGCTGGCTCCACTGGAGACACCCCGGGATCTGGAATCTCTCATCGCCGTGGCCATCCGGATCGATAACCGTCTTCGGGAAAGAGAGAGGGAGCGTCGACGCAACCGAGACGTTATTCCCAGCTCCCAGAATGCATCTTGGTGGGTCGCGCCGCCAGCCGAGGATGTCCAGCCCATGTTACCACACCGTCAGAGGATTACACTTCCGAATGGCTCCGGGGAACCCATGCAGCTGGGAAGAACCAGGCTTTCTCTGGAGGAGAGGCAGCGCCGTCTACGGGAGGGTTGTTGTTTCTACTGCGGCCAGTCGGATCATCAACTCGCTTCATGCCCGGGAAAAGATCGTGCTCACCAGTCAAAAGGAGGGCGCTGGTGAGCAAGTTTCCCGCAGACTTTCCTCCTCGACCTGTTACGCAGGTAAACATTTGTATTAACAATCAAACCATTGACCAGGGTGTGTTAATGGACTCAGGGGCTGACGAAAGTCTTATGGACTGGGGCGTAGTAAATCAGCTAGAAATAAAGACTGTTCCGCTATCTCATCCTATTAATGCCAGTGCCTTAGACGGCCGCTTGTTGTTCACAGTTACCCATTGCACTGAGCCCATTCAGATTACTGTGAATAAGGACCATACCGAGAGCATGCAATTCCATATTTTTGAGTCGGCTCAGCACCCGATTATATTGGGGTTTCCATGGCTAAAGATCCACAATCCTCACATTGACTGGCGTTCAGGGAAAATTAAAGAATGGGGAGAGGATTGTATGGGCAGGTGTAAACTTTCACAACCTGTTAATGCACCAACAGACTCTCGTAAAATCATTATAGATCACCCCGACTATCCTGATCTACAGAAGGTACCTTCCTGTTACCATGATTTAAAGGAAGCCTTTAACAAATCCAAAGCCATGTCGCTACCTCCTCACCGAGATTTTGACTGTCCCATTGATCTCTTACCGGGAGCCCCCATTCCCAAGGGGAAACTTTATTCGATTTCGAGACCTGAGAGAGCAGCAAGAGGAAGAAGACGAATACATTTCCTCTTCACTCAAATCAGGAATTATCCGTCCTTCATCTTCTCCAGCCGGAGCGGGATTTTTCTTTGTGGGAAAGAAAGACGGGTCTCTGAGACCTTGCATAGACTACAGTCCACTAAATGACATTACGGTGAAGAACCGCTATCCTCTGCCACTCATGACATCTGCCTTTGAACTACTTCAAACTGCCAAAATATTCACCAAGTTAGATTTAAGAAATGCATATCACTTGGTTAGAATAAGAAAAGGGGATGAGTGGAAGACAGGATTCAACACTCAGAGTGGTCACTATGAGTATCTAGTAATGCCTTTTGGACTATGCAATGCACCGGCTGTGTTTCAAGCTCTTGTGAATGAGGTTTTACGGGAATTTTTGAATATTTCAGTGTTTGTGTATCTGGATGATATTCTGATTTTCTCCCCAGACACTAAGTCTCATGTTAACCATGTCCGTCAGGTTTTGCAGAAACTGCTAGAGAATCAGTTATATGTCAAGGCAGAGAAGTGTGAGTTCCACACAAAAGAGGTATCCTTCTTAGGATACATAATCTCACCTAATCATATGCAAATGGATCCTGCTAAAATCAGTGCAGTATCCCAGTGGCCTACACCAGACTCCAGGAAGAAGGTCCAACAGTTTCTAGGGTTTGCTAACTTCTATAGGAAGTTTATTAGGAATTTCAGTTCTGTTGCTGCCCCTCTACATGTTCTGACTTCTCCTAAGGTTCCTTTCAAGTGGACTCCCCAGGCGGACTTCGCTTTCCAACGTCTCAGAGAGAGATTCACATCAGCCCCCATACTCACCATTCCAGATCCCCAGCGCCAGTTTATGGTCGAGGTTGATGCTTCCAATGAGGGAATTGGAGGAGTACTGTCTCAACGTTCTGCAGAAGACAACAAGATGCATCCATGTGCTTACCTGTCGCGGAAACTGACAACGGCAGAGCGGAATTACGACGTGGGGAACAAGGAACTGTTAGCTGTAAAAGCTGCCCTCGAGGAATGGAGACACTGGTTAGAGGGTGCAGAGCAGCCGTTTTTAGTCTGGACAGATCACAAGAATCTGGAATATATAAGAAAGGCTAAGCGTCTCAACTCCCGTCAGGCCAGGTGGACACTATTCTTTAGTAGGTTCAATTTCACCCTCTCTTTTCGTCCCGGGTCTCAGAATCAAAAACCCGATGCTTTGTCTCGTCTTTATGATCCAGAACCACTTGCGGTAGAGCCCAAGACCATCCTTCCACTTAACCGTGTGATCGGAGCCTTTTCCTGGCAAGTGGAGTCGGACGTAAAAAAGGCGAATGTCAAGAATCCAGCACCTAGCGAGTGTCCCAACAATCTGCTGTTTGTTCCTGAGGCTCTTCACTCCAAGGTCATCCACTGGGCTCACTCATCTGTGCTTTCGTGCCATCCGGGGGTAACAAGGACAATGTTCAGGATACAACAACGTTTCTGGTGGCCAGCCATGAAGAAAGATGTGGCAGAGTACGTAGCGGCTTGTCCGGTGTGTGCGTGTAATAAGACCTCATCACAAGTCAAGATGGGCTTGCTCCAGCCCCTGCCGATTCCCCAACGTCCTTGGTCACACATTTCAATGGATTTTGTGACAGGATTTCCTTCATCCAGAGGCAAGACTACGGTCTTAACAGTGGTGGATCGATTTTCAAAGATGGCTCACTTCATCCCATTGACCAAGCTTCCCTCTGCCAAAGTCACCGCAGAGGTCATGATGAATCACATATTCAGGATCCATGGATTCCCTGATGACATTGTTTCCGACAGGGGTCCACAATTCATTTCCGTTTTCTGGAAGGAGTTTTGTCGACTCATAGGTGCCACCGTCAGCTTGTCATCAGGATATCATCCTCAGTCAAATGGACAGTCGGAGCGTCTGAACCAGGAACTAGAGACTACGCTACGTTGTCTCGTCTCCCGGAACCAGACTACCTGGAGTGACCACCTCACATGGGTCGAGTTTGCCCACAATACTCTTCCTACGGCAGCCACAGGTGTCTCTCCATTCCATTGTGTCAATGGTTTCCAGCCTCCATTTTTCCCTAACAACGAGGAAGAGGTGAGGGTTCCATCGGCTCATGCCATGATCAGACGTTGTCGACGAGTTTGGGCTGGTGCTCGCCAGGCTCTTCTCCGAAGTTCAGCTCGGATGAAGGCTGTTGCAGACGTCCATCGCAGGGTCGCTCCCTCCTACAGACCAGGCCAAAATGTTTGGCTTTCCACTAAGGACTTACCACTCCATGTCGCCTCAAGGAAACTGGCTCCGAGATTTGTGGGTCCTTTCCGGTGTCCAGAGTCATCAACCCGGTGTCTGTACGCTTGCAACTCCCCAGAACTATGAGAGTACATCCGACGTTTCACGTCAGTAAAATCAAGCCGGTGTGTGTGAGAGCACACTTGTTCCCGCCTCCAAGCCCCCTCCACCGCCCGAGTTCTTTGAAGGGGTGAGGTTTACAAGGTCCGTAAGCTACTAGAGGTCCGTAATAGGGGGAGGGGGAAGCAATTCCTGGTAGACTGGAAGGGTTACGGTCCTGAGGCTAGAAGCTGGGTAGCTGCGTCATTTATCGTAGACAAGACGCTTATCCACGATTTTTACAATCAGCCTGGGCCATCAGGAGTTGGCCCTAGAGGGGGGGTACTGTTGTGCACGACAGAAATGCTAGAGAGATGCATGTTATTTACGTTTGCTTTCTCTCATTCCAGGCTTCCTGATTATTTTCACCTGTGTCTCCTGTGCTCATCAATGTCAGCCCGCCCCTGATTGGTCCCACCTGTGTCTAGTTACCCTGTGCTATATTCCCCTGTCTCCAAGTGTTCTTTGTCAGTTCGTATTGTCTCTTGCTATGGTCAGGTCTATGCTCTTTGTGCTCTTGTAAAGTTTGATTCCTCACTACGTGAGCGCTTTCATTTTGTTCCTCTATTTTTGTCATCTCGGTTAGAGATTTGATAGTTACCTTTTTGTTGTTCATTGCTGTATTTGGAAAATAAAGTATCTTACAAGTACTTTACCTCTGTCTCCCGGGTCGTGCAATTGGGTCCTACATCCTAAGTGTCTGAGTTCGTAACATATTCAGAGTACATTAACAGTGCATATAGGATCAATAACAACAACATTAAATGATTATACTGATATGAATGAATTTGTGAGTTTATATAAGATAAACTAAAGTGTAAATTCAGAAGAAGTACTGACTTCCTGAATGGTTCTGATTTAGCTTTTAAGGAAGTGATGAAGTACTTCCTGTTTGTGATTTGACTTGTTTTAAACCCCTGAGACCTCCTTCATTTCAGGAGAGCGCCCACTAACTGCTCTGACTTTTACACTGTTGTTCTGTTGGTCAGTGTTCTCCAGTGAAGGTTCCACTGAGTCACTCTTTCTTTTTTTTATCGTTATTGTTTAGCATGTATCCTCCTACTCCTCCTACTACTGCTCCTCCTCCTACTGCTGTTGCGATTCCTATTGCTTTTGCTGCTCCTGTTACTCCATATGCAAATACTGCTACTACTCCTCCGATTCCTAGTAATGCTGCTCCTACTCCTGCTCCAATGCCTATATAAAGCATCATTTTCAGCCATCCTCTTTCTTTTGGGTCACTACCAGCTTTTGGGTCACTACCAGCTTTTGGGTCACTACCAGCTTTTGGGTCACTACCAGCTTTTGGGTCACTACCACCACCTGAAGCTGAAGGTTTCCTGCACGCCTCGAGTAAGCGACGCCGCGTCATAGCTCCAAAGCTCTTGCCTCTGGACCGACAACTTTTTGGAGCTGGAAGTGAACCGCATTCCGGAGCTATGACGCGCCGCCGCTGCGGTGTGAACAGGAAAAACGGCGCTTTTCAGGCTCTAGCTCCCAGCAGGAGCTGGAAAAGCGCCGGTGTGAAAGGGCATAAAGGCCCTGACACACCAGGCCGATATCGGCCGTATGGCGTTGTTGGACGTTGTTGGGCGAAAACGGGTTCCTTGTCAATTTGGTGTGTCCCGAACCCTCGGCCGTGACACGCCTTATTTGGCCTTTCACGATCGACACCCGGCCGATTCAACATGTTGAATCGGCCGGCTGTCGACCACAAGCTATCGGGCCAAGAAAGCACTCTGATTGGCTGTTCAGCTAGCGAATGAGAAGCGAAACGGAAGTGAGGGACGTAAACAAATGATTGAAGAAGGCACACACACACAGATGGCTATTCATTTTCATCTCATCGGTGTATTGATCATCATGGCGATCTGGAATGAAGCAATCGAAGACCTGTTCATCACTTTGATCCAGGAGAGGCCAGCTCTGTATGATATTACAGAGGCTAAATACTCAAATCGAATCGTTAAAACGGGACTCTGGCGAGAGATAGAATCGCAACTTGGTTTCTCAGGTAAGATTATCTTTTTTCATCAATTGAGCTCTTGAGCAGAAACTGTTGGTTTTTTATTCTTTGCCAGCGTACGTGAAATGTAATTTGTTATTTCAACCTTGTGTTTTGTTGTTATCTTGTTGGTAGCTGTTGCTACTTGTTTGGCACTGCATATAGATATGATTTGAGCCACCATGCTTACATCCTTTATTTGTGTGCTTCAGAGAAAGAGCTGCGGAAGAAATGGGATTCTATGCGAACCCAGTACACCCGGTACCGGAGACTTGCCTCTTCGGGTAGTTCTGCTACGCCAATGACCGGCAGACAAAGTGGTTCCTGAACAGGCTGCAGTTTCTGGAGCCTTTCACCAAAAGGAAGGAGAGTACTTCCAACCTCACCTTCACGGTAACTATTTTATTTGTTGAGTACAAATACGTGTTTCTTGCTTCTTTCAATTACAAAAACATTATTTGCATTCATGTGGTGGTTACAGTGGTAAATATAACAATAACAGAATAATATATATATATTATTGTATTATAATTATTGATGTGATCATCACCTTAATGTTGCAGCTGGTAAAGGAGGAGCTAATTTAAATTACATTATATACTGCTGGGTAGCTTATGAAATTCACCATGGGATCAATAATGCTTTTATCTTAACCTATAATAATAATAATACATGATAAAATATGTCTTGATTATATTTTGTAGTGTTCTGAATCTTCTAGAAGTACGTTTTAGCATCTGAATAGAGCCATCACAATGTTTCTACAATGTGCCTCTCACACTTGACCACACCCCGAACTAATGGCACACACATTTCAGGGTATTGTTTTGTTATGAATGCTTAGTAAACAGTTTTAAGAATCCATGGTATTAAATCCAACTAACTGTGAATTTATTTAACATTTTTTAAGGAACGTCCGGGGGCTGCAGAATCACCCCTCGGTGGCACCAGCACTGAAACCAGCATGTCCAGCACCACTGAGGAGTCCTTCCACACTGATGCTGAGCCCTGCACTCCCCTGGCAGAATCCAACATCTGCAACACACCGGCGCCGGCACCCTCACCGTCACCGCTCGGAGAGAGGCCAAGCACACCCAGCAATAGAATGACTCCGGCGAAGCGCAGGATTCGCGGGATGAGTCCATCGCCGACCAATCACAAACATTGCTGCATGGGATCACCAACACTCTGGCACAGTTGGCCCCGAGTAGAGTGAATGACGTATTCACGGCCCATGCCCAAGTGTTTGAGCACAGACTGCGGATGTTGGCACCTCCTGAGATTCAACCATTCCTGAATACCGTGGACAATGCCTTCTTCCGGCACTTAGAGGGAACTCAAACCTCGACTACATACAGAAATCTCTAGACATTTAACTGTGTTGTCTAAACCTTTTTTTGTTTTTTTAAAGTTAATTTTCAAATGTCTAATTCTTTTTACAGACAGTTGTGGCAATAACATTTTTTTTTCTGTATTGCATAGCATTTTTATTGTATTGTATTTTTGTAGATAGTTTACTTTTTGTATTATATTGTTGGATAATAAACCACTTTCTACCTAAACTGCAAAACTTTATTTCGTACCTTCATACTACAGCCATTACATAACACAACATAGAATGATTTATTTCTGCTTCAGAGAGCTGAAGTGGAGGAGCTGATTTAAATTACATCATATACTGCTGGGTAGCTTAGGAAATTCACCATGGGATCAATAACATTTTATCTTAACCTATAATAATACATGATAAAATATGTCTTGATTACATTTTGTAGTGTTCAGAATCTTCAAAGTTAAGTGAAGTTATCAAATAAATGTAGCGCAGTATAAAGTACACTGAATGGGAGTGGAGCAGGGCCTTAAAGTTGCAGGATTAGTCTCAAGTACTTCAAGATTGTCCTTAAGTACAGTATCTAAGTACATGACATACTGTCTACCGCAGTTCATTTGAACTTCAATGCTGACATTTCGGATGATAACTCTCGGTTGGGCAAATGTTTACTGTATTTTTTTTGACGATAATATTCTCATACTGTCATGTAAATCTCTAATACCTGATAAAAGCTTTACATATATTAGTGAAGCATGGCATACTGTATAATGGCTTGATCACTGTATATGCACAGCTGATGCACACGCTTCTCTTGACAACATTGACTTTTGATATGAGTTGGCCACTACAGATCACATTCCTTTTGTATTGACCATGTTGGATAGGCTGGAAAGGTATATTACCACAGCTGACAACCAGTTTGGTTTTAAAAGAAAACACGGCACAGATGTGTATTTCTGCTTTAAAATACATTATAGCAAAATATAGAAGCCATAATTCATAAGACTATGCAGGTGAATAGTATAGTGTGTCTGCACTTTATGTGCTCATTTTCATCATTCATGTATTTTATATTCTACTAAACTGAATCAAAGCATAAACAAGGTGGGCTGTTGGGATTACAATATCGATATATTGATATAATATATCTGCATTATTTTATCCCACTTTATGCTTTGCTGCTTGTTTTACACAGATTTATGTCTTATTTTTTACTGATGTAAAAAGCCGAGCAAAATTTCGGAAATCTGGCTTTTCATGTAACTCCAGCTCTCGACACAGGTTCGGGAAAGCCCATGAGCCTCTCGCTGCAGTATCCACGATTTCACCCATTTAGTGCGGTTTCTCGTAATTCGTCGCTTCTGCCTCTTGAGATACTGTTTCTTGATAATGTGTTGCACAAGCAACACTCCAATGGCTGATATCCCCAGTGCCGCACGATACATGTTTTCAATGGACAAGACTGAAAATGGAACACACCCGCTATTTGCTGTTTGTTTATATCAGTCTGTTCTTCTTCTCTTTCTTCCGGTTGTTGCCTATTTTGAATGACGAATACACACTACCACCGCCTGCTGGTAAGGGCACTTATTGCCACTCACGCATGCGCAGTTCGTACGTGCTCGGCTGAAGTAAAGCGGTGTATTTCAGTGCGACACACGGCCTAGACGCAGGAGAACTCGTCGATGGATCGGTCGGTGTTGGATGTCGGCGAGTTCTCTGGTGACTGCCTGGTGTGTCAGGGCCTTAAGAGAGATTTGGTTACAAAGAACTCAATGGGTCTGGAGGAGATTCAGGTGATAAGGGGGGGGGGGTTACCTTGGTTGCGGATTGGCTAATGGTTACACAAGACAGCACATCGTTATGACATCATAAAGTGGCCAAAATCTGATCAGCTCATTTTCAGACAGGTTTTTATTAGGGCTGTCAGTCGAATAAAATAGTTAATCGCGATTAATCGCACATTTTTTATCTGTTCTAAATGTACCTTAGAGGGATATTTTTCAAGTTTTAATACTCTTATCAACATATGAGTGGACAAATATGCTTATATGTTTGTTTATTATCATTTGAACAATGACAAATATTCTCATGAATATTAAACACAACAACCTCTGAACATTACAAATATTCGCCTCAATTCAACCTGGAACCTCTCTCATACAATAATACTGTGTGTGTGTGTGTGTGTGTGTGTGTGTGTGTGTGTGTTGTGTGTGGTGTGTGTGTGGTTGTTGTGTGTGTGTGTGTGTGTGTGTGTGTGTGTGTGTGTGTGTGTGTGTGTGTGTGTGTGTGTGTGTGTGTGTTGTGTGTGTTGAGTGTGTGGTGTGTTGGTGTATGAGGTGTGATTTGTGCCAAAGAACAGATAACTAAGCTCACTGAGCGGAGAACTGACGTGTCAACGTGCGCCAACGCCTCCATCAATTTTGAATGGGTTGACGTACGATACAGGCGACGTCACGACGTTGTCAGACGTACGGCAGACGTCACGGCGCTCAAGTGCGCTCAAAGTACGCGCTCACGTGGCGGCGGCGTAGCTTTGAAAGTGCTATCTTAGATACGCGTGTTGATAACGTACGTGTATAAGCGTGTGAATACGTCGTGTGGATAAGCGCGTGAATAACGTACGTCTCGCCTCCGTTAGCATTGTATAGCATTATCCTATATTATATTTTTCGAATGATTCCGCTCCTACAGTAGTTTGGAGAGTGTTACAGGTACACTTTCTCATCGGCACAGTATTGGTATCAGAAGAGAGGGGAATAATAATTAATAATCATTAGTATGAGAATATTTGCTGGTGTTGTACTCGAGACCGGTCTCCAGACCACTTTTTAACGGTATTGGTCTCGGAATCGACTGCATTTGGTTTCGTATTGTCTCTGTATCGGACCTATAGGACTCGAGATTTTATGTCAAGACCGGTTAAGACCACGGCTGTGGCTGGGGATGTGATGAGGATCGGGAACCGAAATCCGGTTCCGATTTGGAACAAATAACAATTGTCCGGTACGGGGATTAATAAGAGTTGTGTCTAGCAGCTCTCTCTCTCTCTCTCTGCTCGGGAACAGCTGATGATCGCTCACTGCGATCAGCTGTCCCTCCCTCCCTCAAGGTGTGTGTGGGTGTGTGTGTCTGTGTGTCTCATTCACTGTCCCTCAGGTTGTAGCATGTTTCGATTGCCAGTTTGTGGCTTGTATGTCTTGTGAACGCAACGCTGGCATGATGTGATGTGGCCTGCTGACATGGCCTCTAATAAACACACAGGACTAAAATAATACGTGTTTAATTCAGCCCAGATGCGGTGACTGCAGGCCAAATCCATTAATGCGGCATATATTGAAGGTGTTCAAAGTTGCACCGGTATGAAGCGCAGTGAGAACCACGCACCTGTCAGACCAGACCTTTATATATACAGTCTATGTCAGTAGCGAAGACATTTAAATGAAGATGTGATTGGTTGTTCCACTCTCCGTTTCTCACGAGACCAGCGCGCTGCTGTTTACATTAGTGTGGACTGGACCGACTGAAACTGACGGCAAGGTTAATTATTGTGGAAGGATGGACCCCCATCCTGCAAAAAAAGGCAGCGAAATGTGCTAAAATCACTGATTTATTGAGCGAACATTATGAGCCACATTTCTTTCTATATTGTAGCCTGATGTGCACATCGACTGTCAACAAAACAGTTTCTCAGTCCAATGCTAAGTTAGTGGCAGGCCCTGTGTGACTGGAGACTATAAGGCTACACAAAACCCAAACATGTCCTTAATGTTACTCAAGGCAAATATATGTAATATAACCGTTAGACTGCAGCTAACTGTGGGGCTACAAACCCCTCATACTGTGAGTGAATAACTTGAGATGGTTATGTTGTCTAAAGGGGAGACAATCATTATGGTATTAGGCCATGCAAATACAGGGTCAACTAAGTGATAAATAAGTGTTGCATAATATGTTCTTGAATAATGTTATTTCATAAATAGTTGTTAATGTAATGATTACATGTTCTCCTTATTCAGTTCCACTATCAGATGATGCTGATGGTGATGACCCTGAGGGAGAGATGCAGAGCTCAGTGGACAGAACTGGCAGGTACAGAGGAAACTGTTTCAATAGGCTATGTCTATGAAAACACTGAACAAAACAAAGGAAATGTAATGACAACAGTATAAGCAAGCTATGTTCATGTTCTCTCAATAAGTTACTATAGTTATTGATCACAGTTTAATCCATTTGAGGTCCACCCCCAAATAAAACATGTTCACATGGAAAGGTTCCCAAATACATATGCACACTTTTTTTAACAATATCCTATGTCCATATGTTTCTATTTAAGTAGTAGATTCAAACTGTAGGGCTATCACTACGGGCAGCAACGTTGTAAATATTGACGATACATCCAGCAAAACGCCCCAAACAAAACTAGTAGTGGCCTGGCTGGGTGTATAATTCCCGGCCTGCTATGGTCCCAGTCCGGCCCTGCTGACACATCACACACCGTACACTACACACATTACTGATTAAACTGATATCACAATTGAGTCACTCTCTTTAAATAAATATACTGTAATTGGAAAATAATCATGCGTGGTGTCCTTGTTTTGTCCGTCCTTGAGCCAGGGCTCCCTATTGTTGTATGTAGGTTATTCTTGGTTTTAGAATGAATTCAGTAATGGTGTGTGTGTAACACAAACATAATAAATCATTGGATAGTGTTTCTATATAATAGAAATAAAGTAATGTATTAAGACTCAGTGCGAGTTATTACTTCTTCCTTTACTTGGCATTCTTCAAAGATACACAGACATTGCAGCACATCGTTTCACGTCTTTGTACTTTCTCAGCATTAAAGTGCAATGTATTGGCGAACCTTTGTTTCCTCCTGACAGCTCACTTAAAGGTATACTCAATTCAATAGCTTTATTAGCATGACTTCAGTTACATATAGCATTGCCAAAGCTCTGTATAGTTGCAACATCTATACAAAATATATATATATATATATATATATATAATATTATATATAATATATATATATATACATATATATATATATATACAATATATATACTCCCCCTTGTGGCCAAAGGGGGACAAAACACTTGTCTTCAGATGTATGCTTGAGTGCAGCAAAATGTAGCACAGTGACTATTTTGTCAACTAAACATCAAAAAACAATAGCCTACATATTTTAGTAAACCGGACATTATAATCTCCGCACATTAACTCTATATTTGCCTCTGCCATGGTGCCAAAATTAAATGAAATAAAATAAACAATATATAAGGGTTGCCTCTTCTCTGAACTTCTATGTATACTGCATCCCTCCAAATCAAATAAACCATAAACAAATACATAAAGTCATGTTCACTGCAGCGATCTATTTCACACACAAAACTATATGAAAACGTGGTGATATACAGTTTTCTCCTGGAGACCAAGGGAAGACAGGCTCTCCTGTTTTTTCAGCCTTTGTTATCATTTTGATAATTAAAAATATATATTCTTGTTTGTGGTTGTTTTTGCATTCAGGGCATACAAGAGGTGTAACATTATTTTAATACCAAAACTATATTGAAATAGAGTCTAGCTTGAACAGCAACTAAGTAGCTGTAACATTACTGGGTTATTTGATGGTGATAACTACCAAAGTAAAGTAACTTCAGACGCAGACGTCACGTAGCTTCTCAGACGAGAGGGGTGGCGACGAGAGTGTCACGTTACTTCTCTCGCGGCATAGTTCACGGCATGGTAGGCGACGATCGACACGATTGTCTGCTCAGTGAGTTCGTTCATTGGCACAAATCACACCTCATAATGTGCAGCTCAAGGCATATATGCTCGAACGGGAGCTGCCTGGACGCTGCAATCATGTTGCGCGCACTATCCGTGCTGAGTGTGCTGACTTTTCGTACAATGTCCCACTGTCTGGCTACCTGCATAAAGTCAAGTGCTCGGCGCAGTTGTCGGCGAAATGTTGCTCTCCTCCGTTAGCGCAGCTAGCTAGCACCAGATGCTAACAACAACAACAACACGTAAGGTGTGCCTCGCTCGCGCCACCATACACACACCCTCCCGGTCCTCCCGATGGCCAGTCCGGGCTTGCCGGTGAGCGTGGAAGTGTGGTCTGCCACAAGCGGGCGGCTAGTACTTATATTGTATGTATAGGGTTAAAAACTGTTCCTACATTGTTTAATTTAAATTCAGAAACAGAGGGTTATACAATAAACAGTCAGGAAAATAAGCACATGACTCAAAATATTGTCAGAAATATTTATCGTATGCCACAAAACATCAGAATATGGAGCTACATTAAATATTTTAGGAGGATTTTTTTCTGAACAAACTCTTGGAGTTAGAAGTTTAATGTTAAATGTTTGCAGTGACCAAAGATGGAGTTTTGCGATTATTAATAATTAGCAACGCTGTTGTGCCTCACACGGGGCACCAACTTTGGCTGGTGTAGTTTTAATATAGTAATTATTTTAAACATTACATTCAAATAATAATGCATTCATTTTGGGCACCACCCTTTGAAAAGTCTAAACTACATCCAATTAGCCTCTCACAAAATATAATTCTGTCAATCATTTATAGACAGTTAAGGGATTTTTATGTTCTGAATACGTAAGTTTAGTGTGGTGTGTGTGTGTGTGGGTGGGTTGTGTGTGTGTGTGTGTGTGGTGTGTGTGGTGTGTGTGTGTGTGTGTGTGTGTGTGGTGTGTTTCTTGTTCTGTGTAATGACTTTAATGTCCAGACGTTGCCCTGGTGTGACTGGTGTTAAATGACTTTATGGCGAGTGAGAAGCAGAACCCATTGTGTTGTTAAAAGTTTAACAGGCATGTAATGTTTTATTTGGCATAAATATATCAAATATTGATAAAGGTCATTCTTGTATTAAATGACATCTGAATTCAGTTATTCCCTCATTCATCCCTTAGTTTAAAGGTAGTTCTAGTTTGAACGTCATTTCTGACTTTTATTATTTTATTATAGTTCTCCGTACCCTCAGTAAACACAACCTTATCTTACAATCTGAACTTTGATGTATTTTTAACTCCTACTGAATCTGAATTATTTTACTTTCTAACAGAAACTTCTGAACACGAAAAATGTGATTATGGAAAAGGTTTAAATCAGAACCAATCCTTCTGTATATCTCTGACTGTCCGTGTGTGTCGATGGCTTTAAACTTTATTCTGTTCATGATTTACCTTGAGAAGATTACACTTTATTAACACGTTCAGCTGTTTCCTCCATTTCAACAATGGATCAAATCGCAGTTTGCGGTCATTTCTCAAAACCGAAAGTAAAAAATACACTGACTAAATAACCTGGAGTTAAATTAGCAGAAAAATGTATTTAAAACTAAAGACCAGTATTTCCCTTTATCATGTATTTAAGTTGAGCAAGTTTAAAATTATCTATAAACTGGACACTCACCTGTGACAATAATCAGGTTCGCCTCGATGATGGCTGCGTTTCACTTCTCTTATTTTTCATTTCCTCGCTCCTCGGTCTCGGTTTCACCGGAAGTTGATTTGTCTGCGCCATCTTGAGTAGCGTCCCAATGGCCTTATTTTTGCCGGAGGACCGAGGATCGAGGAGCGAGGAGCGATAATGGAGGAGCTATAATCGAGGAACCACCAGACCATCCTTCGATGAAATCCTCAGATACTCTCCCCGCCCCCTTACTGTGTATCGCTCACTGATTGGACGATGCAGCGCATGCAATGATCTGATGCTTCTTGACATGAGAGCAGTTTCCTAGCGGAGTGAAGAAAACACATGAAACTCACGGGACTCACTCCTCAGTTCATACTGTGTTTTGTTTCAATGAATGCATCATTCAGTTACAAATATGTGATATATCTGAACAACAAAGTGGACAAAAATCATTTCATTCATTTATTGGAAACATTTTCGTGATCGCTTTTTTCGTTTTACATTTTCATTTATTGTCATTTCCATTCAGTCAGTCATTAAGTGCTATTTAACATGTTAATTTGCTACATATCCACACAAACAAACTAAGTGTGCAATCCAATGAATGTTAATCTAACTGGGTTTTGATAGATAACATATCTCTTTTTCTTCTCTCAATTCTTTTATTTATATTGTGGACTCTAATCAATATTAATCAAACTAATATTCGTTTATACATTTTAAGAATGGCGTTTATCTTTTTTGAGAATTAGTTCTTATTTGATTTGATTTATTTGGGTCTACAACAGATGATACAAATGTTTGTGTCAGTAAATGTGTACTAACAGAGGCGGGGGTGTTTGTGAAAATAACGGGGACAGAGCTGGCTGCTGTCAGACGATCAGCTGTGCGGCGTCATCACAAACGGACGTCGCTTCACGTGACGCTCCGGAGGAAAGGACGTCCCATTGCTCTTAAAACTCATTTCCCTGCTACTCGTGGTTCCTTGCGTCTCTCATGCTTCCCTGGTGGGAGGGACTAGTCGCAGGGAAACGACGCAAGTGAGGGACGCAAGGAATCCATTTAACCGAAGTGAAACGCAGCCGATGGGTGTTTCTCAATCGCGAGTACGCTTGCTTGGTAGCACATGTCTGCCGAGCATCTTGCTTCAGAAGCGAGGCAAGAATACTTCCTGCCATTCGGAAAACAAAGAGTGGAACAGGCTAGCAAGTGTGCAGGTGTGCGTCATATGAGAGGCCCCGCCTTACATCTTCCGCCACAGATTTGGGGAAATTGGTCCGTGCGCAAAGCATTGTGGGGATTTTAAGGCCGCGAAGTCTACTCATGTGCACACTCGATATTCTCCAAACGGAGTACGCCGGGCTCGGTAGATTTCCAAGTATACTGGAGATTGGAACAGTACTTCGGCGGCACTCGATGACGTAGTATGCTTGAAATAGTGGCTCGGAAGCAGCTTTTAGACCCTCCAGAAAAACGCGGGCTAAAATCCATGATTATGCGGGCTAAAATCCTTGATTATGCGGCTAAAATCCTTGATTATGCGGGCTAAAATCCTTGATTATGCGATTAAACATGCGGGTTTTTATGCGAAATATGCGGAGAAGTTGCGAAATGTGCGAAATATGCGAAAAGTTGCGAAATATGCGGGAGGCGGAAAAAAGGTGATTCTTCTCCCACACCCTGTTACTAGGCTACTACTGAATGAAAGGAAGCCCTTTTAAAGAGTTCCTATGATAAACAAGCATACTAGAAGAAGCTACATCACAAAGTGTATTTTATTATTATATATGGGCTATTTTAATCACTCTCTCTCTCACACACACACACACACACACACACACACACACACACACACACACACACACTCTTCTCCGCCTCATTCTGTTTTCATTTACTCGTTCGTTATCTGACCAGCTTCAATCTTGTAGGCTACTCACCTCGTTTCTTGTGGCCCTCGAAACGGTTTTGGAGGTTGATGCCTCGGTGAACGTGAGTTGTTTACTTTCTTGGCCGCAGCAGCAGAAAGCATTTTAGAATGTTTTAATGAACCGAAGTGGGTCGTCACCGTCGATTTTCTTTTATGTTCAACACACAGTTGCACGGGGTGCAGAATAGTTTCCCCCCACTTTCGTGCAAGACATCTGCGTACTGCTTAGCCCGGTCTTTCGCAGAAATGTTCGTTGGCAAATGGGATGGATTCGATTTGTTCATCTGGTCAGAGCCGTATAATAGTATAATTATAATAGTATATAATAATAATAGTATAATAGTAGGCTATAATAATCTATATGGCGCTGATCTAGTTGCTTTTCTCTCTCGTGTGAGTTCCACACATTCACTCTACGGTGTTGTTTACCTGCGCGAGCTGATGACATCACTACTTCACGTTAACTTTTTTTCCCTCAATTTTGTGTGGAAAAATGCGGGAATTATGCGACCTTTTAATAAATATGCGGCCTTTTAAAAATATGCGCCATTTTGCTGATTATGCGGGAAATTATGCGATCGCATAATCGCGTTTTTCTGGAGGGTCTAAGCTTTACTCGCGATTGAGAAACACCGATGTCTCGTCTGAACTGCGCTCTCAATGAGGAAGTGCTCTTATATCCTTACCTTCAAAATAAAAGCACCACACAGAGAGTACCATAATACTCACATAAAAATAAAACTTGTTTATGACTGAATTAGATAACATTATAATGTAGGCCAATTTAAATAAACAGATTAATCATTTTATTATTAGATTTTTTTAACACTTTTTCTTTAAGTGATCCCTTTTAATAAAAGTCACTGTCATGGTTATGGGTTATTTTCCACTTCTTTCTTAAATGTTTCCTCCTTGTGTCTTGTCTGGTCCTATTCTTGTGTTGCCTTCCTGTCTTTAGTTTCCCTCCTGTGTTGATTGTCTGATTGCGTTCACCTGTTGCCCCTCCCCCTGTGTTTCACCTCCCCTCCCCAGCTGTGTCTCTTGTGATTACCCTTCTGTGTATTTAGTCCTGTCTTTCCTTGAGCGTTTTGTCCGATCGTTTTGTCCTCTAAAGTCTGAAAGACGTCTGATTCTGAACACAGATAACAGCTGAGGGACGAGTTCACATGTGCTCTGACCTAACGCTGATGAAGGCTCACAGTTATCATCAGATCAGCAGCCGCCTGTTACAGTTGACTGACATGGAAAAGACGATACATGTAAGAACTGTTTAATGCTCACAAACTCTCCTCTCTCTGTGATGAACAGATTATTGGAGAGACCAGTGGCGTCGCCTGGCCTGGGCATCCGGGGCTTTAGCCCGAATGTTTTTTCTGTAGCCCCGGACAATTCTCCCTCAATAATATAATACATTAACCGTGCTTTACGTGAACCTCATCATGACACAAGAGAGGACGGCAGCACTGTAATTTCCCGTGTTCAGTGAATGCAACAGAGGCATGACACCAGACCAATCAGAGAGTTGCATGGAAATAAACGTGTGCTTGTGTCATTCAAGCTCGGCTCTGTGTGTGTGTGTGGCAATAGCGCATTTAGTGTGATAGAGAGAGAGAGAGAGAGAGAGAGAGAGAGAGAGAGAGAGAGAGAGAGAGAGAGAGAGGAGAGAGAGAGAGAGAGAGAGCGAGAGAGAGAGAGAGAGAGAGAGGAGAGAGAGAGAGAGAGAGAGAGAGAGAGAGAGAGAGAGAAGAGAGAGAGAGAGAGAGAGAGAGAGAGAGAGAGAGAGGAGAGAGAGAGAGAGAGAGAGAGAGAGAGAGAGAGAGAGAGAGAAGGAGAGAGAGAGAGAGAGAGAGAGAGAGGAGAGAGAGAGAGAGAGAGAGAGAGAGAGAGAGAGGAGAGAGAGAGAGAGAGAGAGGAGAGAGAGAGAGAGAGAGAGAGAAGAGAGAGAGAGAGAGAGAGAGAGAGAGAGAGAGGAGAGAGAGAGAGAGAGAGAGGGAGGGAGGGAGGGAGGGAGAGGGAGGGACCAGTGCCAGCATGGACGGTGTTGTTAGCATCTGGTTAGCTAGCTGCACTAACGGACTTAAGGAGCTGTTGTTCCACAAGAAGCTGGAGGAGAGTCCTCTCCTCTCAGACTGAGAGACTCAGGTGAGCTAAAGGACTCTCTGAGTGTTTAGATACATAACTTTAGTCTAAGTTATCTCAGTGGGTCTCAAACGGTTTGGTCACAAATTATTCAAAAGATTATTTCCGCGGCACACCTTTATGATCATTATAGTTATAAAAAAAGAGAATAAAGGAAAACAGTTATGAAATACTATATGGCAGTAAAACAAAAATAGAGTTTAAAAGGGGAGTGATTAGTAAAATATCCATAAAGAAAAAAGTACATCTGTTTACAGTTCTGCTTCATATGGGTGTTGAGAGAGGTATCCATAGATCTCTTCATTTTGCTCTCAAAGTGCACCAGATTGATGCATATAACTTCAATATTAAAAAAAAAAATCTTCCCGGGGGAGCATCCCCCGGACCCCCTAGAGGAGGTGAGCCCCCCACTCATAAAAATACCACTTTACCCCTGCCTATATGCCGTGAGCTGATTATCGAGCCTTCATGTAACAGTCGGGTGTACTGTGTGTGTGCGTGTGGGGAGTGTTGCAGTGAAAAATGCCACTGTAGTGCCGCCGCCACTGTGGGCTAAGCCCGAATGTTTTCAGGTCCAGGCGACGCCCCTGGGAGAGACAATAGATCAGGAAAGGATAACGTTTCTATAAATGAAGAACGTTTGTTGTGTACGCCACCAATAACACAGGTTTTATAACTAGTTGGTAATCTGTGTTCAGTCGGACGTGAACCGTATCAGGCGATGCAGGTTCAGAGACTGATATTCTACGAGATCTGAAATCGAAATCTATCATAAATATGAGTAAAAATACGAAATTTAAAAAGTCAGAAATTTAACCTCTTAAGCCCTGAGCCTGTTTTTCAGGTCTCAGGCTCGAAAATGACATTCCCAGAACAAATGACCATATCTTCCCTTCTAAAAGGGTTAAATTAATAATCTTTATTCTCAAAGTAATGATAAACCTGTGAGTTGGATGTAGAAAAGTCAGAATCAATATAGATGTTTTTATTTTAAAGAAAATTCAGATTTTACATAGTAAAAAACTGTAAATTATAGTGTCCGTCCAAAAATAATGTTTTACTCAGTGGCGAGCCGTCAGGGCCCTCTAGGCCCTCTGTGAGGGCCTAAGATATTCCAAAAAATAATATTTAAAAACATTAAAAAAATATATATATTTTTTAAATATTATTTTTGTTATATTTTTCATTAGTTTTACCGAAAAAAAACTTGATTTAATAAAATAACATTTCCAAAGAAATAAATCCTTCGAATCTGCCTGTTCAGTCTCTGTTTGAATGTCAGTTGCTATAGCGGGCCTCTCTGCGATTCACAGAGGGCCCGCTATAGTAACTGAACGAGAGAGTAATGTCAAATGACAGTACAATTGACCAATCATATCTTCCTCTAAATGGGTGGGTTTTATTATCGCGGACTTTATGACGAGTTCCGCCCGCTGTGAGACTGTTCTTGTTTCCATAGCAACAACAACTTCCTGTCAACAGCGTGAACTCGCCTTCAAAATAAAAGCATGCCAAATTACACTTAAGACATACAACTGCAATGAAAGTAACAAACACAATGCAATATCATTTTCAATGTCAAAGAACACAAATTGGGTTCACAGGTGTTGTTTTGTGTGGTAGAGGGTCGCTGTCATTGATGCGTTTTGCACCCTGGGCCGTTGTTTTGATATTCCGCTGAAGTATACGCTGTGACTTAATAACGTCTTTTTTTCGAGGGAAGGGGTGGGGGTCAGAGGGCCTAGGTATAAAGCTCACGGCTCGCCACTGGTTTTACTTATAGTGAAAACTACCCTTGGATGATGGGTTAGTAGACTAAAAGCTTTAGGAATCCAAAGTACAACATATAATAAGTACCCTGTATCAAGATTGATGCAAAACAAGTGAAATTTGACCTTTTTAGAGAGATTTAGCCAAAAACCCCCACTTCTGGGGTCATTTGGGTGGATTTGACTATCTCTGGCCCCCCTTGGTCGATTTTGATGAATGAAAGCTCTTTATAACCGCTAGAGCCAATGGAATCGAGGGGAAGTTATATACACACCAACACGTTAACAAATAAGGAGTGAGAGTGACGCGTTACCAAAACCGGAAGCTGCATACACTCTGGTGGCTACCATTAGCAGCTAACTTTTCCGCTCCGATTTTTACATAAAAAATGGAATTATGGATTATAAATAATTTTTTTAAAGGTACAGGTACATTATCAACCTATGGATCAACAGTTGTAGACTTTTTTTTTTTCGTTTAATGCCATTGAACACGTCTTTTGACCTAATTGACAGCTACGGTGAGACGATCTGCCGTAAAACCTCCGTAAAGGTAGTGTTGTGATGTCTGTGTTTGCTTCCCCTGTCGCAAGTTCGGATCGCTCAATGATGATACTATACCTAAATAATCAGTGGAGTCTCAGCTTTAATAGGCTATATTGTATGTGCAGCTACGATAAGTAATAAGGGTATCTTTATCTTGAATTGTGTGCCGCAGTGCGTTAGAATCTTTTCGCTCAGGGGTCATTTAGACCCTTCTTATGAGACTTGTGTTTGTTTTGGTAAAAATGGTTCATATCTTCAGTTAGCTGAGATTCTTCCCGTTAATCTGGTGCTACACATGAATAGTTTCATAAATGTTAAGAAGCCCTGAGACATTATCTCGAAAACAAAAAGGTGGGAGGGGTCCAATGGGGGGACCGCCGTGCTTAAGAGGTTAAAAAAGAATTAAATATGAGAACAATTCTGACATTTTGGGATAAAATCTGTAATGTTTGAAAAAACAACATTTTGAAGAATCGTCAGGATTGAAAAATAAAAATAAATTTGAGAAAAATCAGAAATTTGCGAAAAAAGTCAGAAATGTGTGTGACTTTTATTTTGAAAGGTTTCTCTGTTGTCTCTAAAGACAGGATGAACTCAGGCCCCGGCTCCACGAGGACGGAAACGGCAAAACGCATCGGAGAAACGGAAATGCAACCGCAAAAAACCTTCCGTCCCCACGCAATATACACCGGATTGTGTCAAGCTCCACGAGACGGCTCCGTTTGCATCCAAAGGCTGGAAAAGCTGCAGTACATATGCCGAACCTGTACGTGGCGCTGTAACTTCCTCCACCAAAAGCAGCGAGTATAAGATCCCCCCCGGATGTGTAAGGCACAAACAAACAAACAAACACACAAGGTGGAAGATGGCTGATATTTGTGCAAGAAAGGAGGTATTTTCGTGGACTGATGATGAGGTAGAACTTCTACTTCGGGTCACATTAGAGTACAAAACTTCACTAATACAGGACAATGTTGACTGGGAGTCCTGCAAGTTGAAATATAGTGATATAGACGACTTATTTCAGGCGCAGTATCCGAGGACCGACACAGGGAAGGATTTCCCTCACAGCGTGGGGGCCATTACAAAGGCCCAGCTTGCCGCCAAGCTTAAACAAATCCGCATAAGTACAGGCATGCGGTGGACACGAAGCGTCGGAGTGGCCAAGGACGTGTTGTGCACATGTTTTTCGAGCTGTGTGAAGAGGTCTGGGGTGGCTCGCCTGCAACGTGCTCCCTTAGGTCGGGCCTCGAGACGGTGGACCTGGAAGCGTCGTCTTCCGGACCAAGCTCACCACGGAGTTTGGAGTGTTCCAACGATTCGCCACCGCCAGAGTTGAGCGAATCCAGCGGAAGTCTGCCAGCTGCTGCAGTTGTACAGCATCGCAGGAATCTGCTCCAGGTATGTTCATGATTTCAAGCTTAACGGACTTGCTACATACTACGATACAGTACCTTCCACAGAAAAACTGAACACGTTTAAGCTTTGTAAAAGTAGAATGTATTGAGAGCTGTTGTATTTGTAAAAGTAGAAGCTATTGCACAACATGCCTTTGGTCTTATGTGATGTGGTGGTCCTATAGTGTAATAATAAAAAAATGCTCTGGTTTATTCAAGGTGCAGCTGAACGGCCACAGAAGTGACCGCTTGAAAAAAAAACTTCCAGTGGACCATGCCGTGCAGGAAGACCTCAAACTCAAAAGGAGAATGGTGGAGCTGATGGAGCAAAATCAGACCCGCAACGCAGAAAACTTTGTTCAGATGAATGCCACTATTCGGGAGGGCTTTTCCCTGATGAGGGAATTCATGCATGCGCCACCCCACAGCAGCATTGGTGTACAATTACAGGAACAGTCACCGTACCTGTATAGAAGGCCACAGCCTTTTCACACACCAAGCCCCTCT
This sequence comes from Trematomus loennbergii, assembly GCA_012861695.1. NCBI lineage: Eukaryota > Metazoa > Chordata > Actinopteri > Perciformes > Nototheniidae > Trematomus > Trematomus loennbergii. Next base: position 63,321 of record JAAOOA010001570.1, on the reverse strand, counting down.
GCACCACAACGGCACACGAGGACCCCTGACCCCACACGGCAACCATCCCAGTACTCATTTAGCCAGTCACTATTTGAAGACGACTGTTGAAGCACCGAGCTTCAGTTTTTGTTGCACTTTATATATGTATATAAATAAAGTCTGGAAGTGGGTGCAGCAAATTTAACTTTTTTTTATTCCAGTGAATATTTTTTGTTGCCAGTCAAGGTGTTCTAGTCCTTGTTTTACTGGGAACATGAGGACTGTTAAAGCAGAGCTTCAGTTTTTTGTCCAGTGGATATTTTTTCCATAAATGTACATATATATCATTATAGCTATTGCAACTCTGCTTAATAAAAAACATTGCTAAATAACAGTCTTGTCTCTCATGTCAATGTACTCCGCAAGCACTCTTCACTTTCTTTCCCTCATTACAGTCAGTGAGATATCTATTACTGGCCAAGTTGACTGATAAAGCAGTGAGCTTCAGTTTGTGGCGTAGTAAGCCAGTTGTTTAACCCATAAGAACCCGGACCCGTTTCTACTTTTGGGAACATTGAGAACATAATTAAGACATATATAGACCATATTTCTGATAAATAACCCCCCCTAGTGTCATATAACTCATAACTTCAATAATGAGGATGCGTTTTTGGTTTAAATAGGTTAGAACATTGTTTGAACTGAAGAATAAAGGATATATTAGATGTAATTGTATGTCACTCCGGGTTTCCTGTGATAGTCAGGGTGGAACATCAGTGTAACTTTACAGAACATTAAAGTTCATGTGACACCGTGCTACGTTGGTTCATTATGGGAAAGTATAAATATACATATGATAATTAGACATCTATATACTATATTTCTGATAAATAACCCCCCCTAGTGTCAAATATCGGAAATGTCACATGTTGCACTTTAAGTTCAAAGAAAGTCTGGAAGTGGTTGCAGGCAATTTTATTTTAAATTTCACACTTTGAACATTGGAGAATCACATATTTTGTTGCTTAATGTTACATACATTAAGAAGTACTAAGTAAAAAAAAAAAAATGGTCACTGAAGGAGCTGCACAGTGAATGTAACAAATAATGTTTATCAGATGTTAACACAGTAACCTTCCAAAAAAAAAAATACAGTCTGTCTTTTATGTAGTCCTACGGGTCAATGTAAGCCGTAAGCACTCTCCTCACTCTCTTTCCCTCCACCTCATTACAGTCAGTGAGATACCTATTGCTCTGTGTGGGAGGCTGTAAATCCCTTTCAGCTTGAATTGTTCCCAACACAGACTGAACATCCACAGCCTCCTCACTGGCCTCACAAAATTGTGGAGGACAAAGCAGGAGTAAATGACATGGGGCAGGTCAACCAAGTTTATGTCCATAGGCCTTCTAAGTGCAGCAAATCTGTTCTTGAGGCGACCAAAAGCACACTCAATGACCATACGTGCCCTACACAAAGTTAGCCCAAAGTACTGTTCCTGAACTGTGGAGCCACCGGTTGCATATTCCTTCATCAGGTACGGCAGCAGCGGGTAGGCAGGATCACCAAGAAGATAAATTGGTATGGCCTCCTCCTCGTCCACAATCTGTTTTCTCAGAGCAGGGATCTTTCCAGTTTTCAAGTACATGTTTACCTTTGAGTTAGCAAAGACCCGTGCATCATGCACACTCCCAGGCCACTTTACCACGACATCCATGAATCGGTACTTGTAATCACAGACGGCCTGTACATTAAGGGAATGTCTGCCTTTCCTGTTGATGTAGTCAGTGGGGTTGGTAGATGGCTGCTTGATTTCGATGTGGGTTCCGTCCACTGCTCCTAAACATTGGGGCATGTGATGAGCATGATCGAAGCCCTCAACCAGATCCGCGGTCTCGGGCTCAGTATAAGGCAGCTTGATATATTTTGGACCCAGGTGGATTGAGATCGCTCTGCACGTCTGCCTAACAATGTAGGACAAAGTCTGGCGCGAAACACCGAAGGCGTTAGCAGTCTTCCGCATCCTTCCCCCATCGCTCAGGTAATACAGTACTAACGCAACCCTTTTCAGTGGATCAATGGTGCCCTCATGTTTGTTGTTTGCCTTTCAATAATGGGCACAGTTCTTCGGTCAGGGCGACGACAGAGGCTCTGGACATGCGGAAGTTCTCCCTCCATTCCTCATCCACGACAACGCCATTGACAAAATTGTCCCACCAACTGCTGCTTCTGCCCGGTCTTACCCAAAACCTTCTCCTGGTTGCCCTTCGGGTTATTCCCCGCGGTACTCTTAGCAACATGTAGGTAATGTTCTCCATGTCCTGTTGTTGCTGATGGATGAGCTCCTGTAGATGTTGCACAAAGAACTGTAGCATGGTCAGTAGCGACTGGAGCACGATAGCAACCCTGCGATCCGCCATTGTTGTTGTTCTTCACGAAACACATCAGCAATGATGCGGGGTACGCGGAGAGGTGGGAAGAGGTGGGGAGAGGCAGGGAGAGGCGGGGCTATGAAAACGAATGACCGTATAGGCGACTCCACGGCCCCGTTGGACCCCCCAGAGCGCTCCGTTCCCAGATCTATCCACCTTTGGACCCGTTGTCGTTTGCGGGGTCTGTTTCTACGTTTCCCTTACGGCGTCGTGGAGCTTAGAGGGCTATACGCATGAGAAATATGCGGATTCAACCAGTTTCGTCCTCGTGGAGCCGGGGCCTCAGACTCCATCTTGTTGTTCTGTCTGGTGAGCAGACTCTAACATGGCCGCCTGAAGCAGCTTTCTCTTTCACCCCCCTGCACTGCTTCATCTGCTGCACAGAAATACAGTATATTATATTACAGTGAATAAAACATCAGGCAGTTATTCTGCATCATCAGGGTGTTTGATGTCTTTGATTCTAATTAGAGTTTACATTTATTTAGCAGCACATTTTATAAATGGTTAAACATAGTGTTAATAATGTTAAAGATGTAACATAAACATGTTTTAAACTAAAAGATAAAGCTAAAATAAACTGCAGGCTGTTTTTACACAGATTACATTTAATGTGACACCGGCAAGACTTTAAATGTCAGTTCAGAATAACCTGATGTTTCTAACGAGACAGAGTCTTTGGAAACATCTGAAATACAAAAACATTTCAAAAAACAGAAATAAATAAAAGTCAAACATTTGAGAAAAGTTCAGAAATTTGACTGATATTTAAGAAAGTCAAAACATTTAGTAAATGATAACTTCTTATACATTATTTTAAATATCTTCCAGAAACTCAGTTTACACCACATGCACATACTTCCAGTTGGTGAAGTAGTATTGAGACTGAAAGAACAGAAGGACCTCAATGGCCCCACAGAGAGGAAATGCCTCTCATCTGATCAGTGTTAGGAAGGCGCCGGGGGCCGGGGTAGGAAACGGTGCCTTGCTCAGGGGCACCTCGGTCTATCGGGGACTTGAACTGGTGACTCTGCGGGTCCCTACGGTCTATAGGTACAGCTCTCTTCTATTATACACCCTTCATTGTAATGTAAATATCAGGAGCTGTTTCAGTGAAGCTGCACCTCAGAGTCAAAGCAACTGGCAGAGAGAAGAAGAAATCACTTCTGTATTAAATGTGTGCAAATATATATTCAAAGATTTCCAGAATAAAGAGTGAGCACAGACACTCCAGAGTTACTGATCTATTGATTTATGATCTCTTCCTGCACACAGGGGAAGACTTCAGACAGAAACCTTCAAATAAAAGCCTCACTCACAGTAGGTTTGCAGGGACAGCACACACTTCCTCATGAAAACACTTTTATTTTGAAGGCACCACCCTTTCCTCTGTAGTCAGTGTGTGACCTCTGGCAGCTTGACGAGGTTTGATACGAGGAAACAGAAACCTGCTGCTGAACGTGAGTGTGTTTTAATATATGAATATACTGATATACTGGTATACTAATATACTGATATACTAATACTAATCCCCAGCTCATGGGACAGGGTGAGGGGCCGGGGTTACACCCAAACCCCCCCGATTGTTGTTGGCTGTATTTGAATGATCTCTGAGTTAATGTGAAAGTACATTGTGATTTTAAAATAAATTAATCGCAGACTTGGAAGGTAACTAAGTACCTTTTCAAGTAAATTCACAAGCTACCCTGCAGTATACAAAGTCATTCAAACTAGCTGCACCTTTACCAGCTTTGAGAACACTTTCATGATCAATCATTATAAAACATGTCATATATATTATTCTGAAATGGACCAATCTGCACAATGACTACTTTTACTGTCGCTACTTTCACTATATTTTGATGATCATACTTTTATACTTTTACTTGAGGAACATTTTGAATGCAGTACTTTTACTGTCACAGACAGTGGCGACTGGTCATTAGGGGCAGGTGGGGCACAGCCCCACCTAGTGTCAGCAGAAAGTATTACAAATAATGATTACAAAAAATGCAAAAAATAAATTAAAATATATATAAAATATATTTTAAGATCATGTTTAATCATCTGATTCGTCTGTACATTTCTGTTTTAGTCTGTGTTCTTCTAATTAGTGTGTCTACAGTCACAGTGTGTGCCTATTGAGCTGTTTAGAGCCATGTGGGACAAAACCTGATCATGCCCCTCCCTCTCACTGTCTAAGTGAACGGTGACTGTAAAAACTGCACTGCGAATGCTCAGAGTATTTTCCTATTTAATGTGTGTGGCAAAAAAATAATGACCATAGGGGCACTGAGCTGCCATCCCCACCATACGTCATCTCACATCATTCAGAGCTGATTGGCTGTAAGTACGTGTGCCGCGAAAAGTGTGGTGTGTGAAGAGGAGACAAGAGAGCTGCAGTGACGCATCCTAAAACCCGGAAGTAAGCTGCGCGTGGCTTCCCTCGACAAAAAAGCAATGAGGTTTCTCCATAGGATTTTAGAAAATAGCTCGAAATAAGATCTGTGGGAAACGTACCTGTTAGATAAATGCACGTTTTGTTCAGCCGGATAACATCCAATGTCTACCCTACTTTTATAATTTTTTATCATAAATCTATCGATTAGATTTATGATAGACTTTTGAAACTACGAGAACATAAGGAGGACTTTTACAAAAAAGTTATAGAGATTTTTGTCCAGAAGGATAGACAAATGGACTTCATCTTCAAGTCAAGGTAAGACCACCATTTTATTGAAAATGGGATCTTACTAAGAGAGAACAATTCAATATTTAAATGATAAAATTACATTTTTTGGGTATCCTTTTGTTGAACTGTCTGTTTAAAATTAATCGAAGCATCAGACAAAAAAAGCTTTTGAAAATAATATTATATTTTGGTTTAGGTCAAAATATAATATTTGTAAACCTGAAGAGTCAGTGCCAGTGCCTCACCAGCCATGAACCTCACTGCACGTCACTGCAGAAGCTTATATATAGACATCTAATTTTTTGTGCCCCACCACTTTTGTACATATAAAAACGCCACTGGTAACAGAGTATTCCTACACTCTGGTACTTCTACTTTTACTCAAGTACAAGATCTGAGTACTTCTACTTTTACTCAAGTACAAGATCTGAGTACTTCTACTTTTACTCAAGTACTAGACCTGAGTACTTCTACTTTTACTACAAGATCTGAGTACTTCTACTTTTACTCAAGTACAAGATCTGAGTACTTCTACTTTTACTCAAGTACAAGATCTGAGTACTTCTACTTTTACTGAAGTACAAGATCTGAGTACTTCTACTTTTACTACAAGATCTGAGTACTTCTACTTTTACTCAAGTACAAGACCTGAGTACTTCTACTCAAGTACAATATCTGAGTACTTTTACTAAAGTACAAGATATGAGTACTTCTACTTTTACTCATGTACAAGATCTGAGTACTTCTACTTTTACTCAAGTACACGATCCGAGTACTTCTACTTTTACTCAAGTACAAGATCTGAGTACTTTTACTCAAGTACAAGATATGAGTACTTTTACTAAAGTACAAGATCTGAGTGCTTCTACTTTTACTCAAGTACACGATCCGAGTACTTCTACTTTTACTCGAGTACCAGATCTTAGTACTTCTACTTTTACTCAAGTACAAGATCTGAGTACGTCTACTTGCAGATACAGCTGTTTTAACAGATTACCCTAATGCAAAGTGGGGATGTCCCCAGCGTCCCCAGTACAAATGACCCTATAGTCCAAATACTTGTCTCCTCCCCTCTTCCTGCTCTGGGTGTCTGGAGGAGCGTTGATGGAGTTTCTTCCTCTGGTCTCCTGCAGGTCAACATGGATCCAGGTCTCACCATCGTCCTCCTGGGAAACACCGGCGTAGGTAAGAGTGCTTCAGGAAACACCATCCTGGGACGCCCTGCGTTCGAGTCCAGACAGACCCCGACCCCGGTGACCCGGCAGATCTCCGAGGCCACTGAGACCGTGTTTGGGAAGCAGGTCTCGGTAGTGGACACCCCGGGGATCCTGGGCTCAGAGCGGCAGATCCAGGCCTCGTGCCAGGAGCTCCAGAGGTCCGGCAGAGAGACCCTGTTCCTGCTGCTGTTCAGTGTGGGGCGCTTCACCAGAGAGCAGGGGAAGGTTCTGGTGGCGGCTCACAGGGTCCTCGGACCTCAGGACTTCAACCGGTGTTTCCTGCTGTTCACGCGGGGGGACGCCTTAGAGGGCCAGGCTCTGGAGGACTTCATCCTTGAAGACGAGGACACTGCATCTAGCTGCTCAACGTTCTCAGACAGATATCATCTGTTCAACAACCAGAGCGGAGGGCGGGAACAAGTCCGAGAGCTGCTGGAGAAGACGGGCCACCTCCGAGCCCAGAACCCCCCCAAGCAGGTACATTTACTGTTTTAACTCAGGTGCTGTATTGAGGACACTTTGGAGATGCTTGTATGTCTGGGCAGATTTGGAGGTTATTGCTGAGTCCATTCCTGACGTTTTCAGGATCAACAATGATGGGTTTTGTTGGGAAAATCCTGAATGTCCTCTTCCAACATGAGAGTAACATGATAACAAAGGTATCCCAACTGTAGCTGTGTGCATGACAGGATGTATGATTACCTAGAAGAGCATCAGGACTGTTTGAGGCATATGATAGCTATGTGATTAACATGATGATTCAGCCTCTATGGAGATAGACATATGACAAGCATGATCATTTCTGACGTGGAGCTAATCTGAAGTAAACATTGAATACTGCTTTCTATTCCTCCATCTTGTGACTGTGTAACTCCCTCTCTTGGATATCAGCATGTGAAGGGCACTGTTCAGGAACTAGTTGATGCTCTGTATATGATGACTACTTCCATTCTGGAGAGGATCACAAATACATGGATCCTGAGATTGAAGCTCAAGCCGGTGACCAGGGAGATTTTTCTAACAGGTTTATTTGAAGCTAAAGTAGCTGCAGGGTTCTGTCTGTTCTCAGGTTGAGTCTAGAGTCTCTTTGGACAGACGCTAAATGTCTCTGTGTCTCCAGGTGTTCTGCAGTCCGTCCGGTTGGAGGAGGTGAGGCTGGTGCTGCTCGGCCCTCCTGGAGGAGGGAAGAGTTCCTCAGGGAACACCATCCTGGGGTCGGATCAGTTTGAGTCGGACTGTGGCTTTAACCCCTTCAGCACTGAGTCGGTCAGTCGCTCTGCCACGGCGGGGGGGCGTCAGGTCACCGTGGTGGACTCTCCAGGAATCACAGCTGGAAGTGAGTCTCCTGAACAGCTGTTTGAAGAGATACTGAAGTCCATAGGGCAGGCGAGTCCAGGACCGCACGCCCTGGTTCTGGTGCTCAGACTGGGCAGCATCAGCTCGGCAGACATCGCTCTGTTTAAGAACCTGAAGCAGCTGCTCAGAGACCAGGCTCTGAAGTACTCCATGGTGCTCTTCACTCACGGGGACAAGTTAGGAGGTCAGCCCATTGAGGGTCTGATCCGGTCCAACAGTCATATCTCTGAGCTGGTCTCCATGTGTGGAGGTAGATACTGTGTGTTTGACAACAACACCAAGAGAAGCAGAGAGCAGGTCAAAACTTTCCTGTCTAAGATAGATGAGATGGTCTCAGCTAACGGAGGTCAGCACTACACAGACCAGATGTTCAGGAGGGCTCAGAGAGGAAGAGTTTACAGAGCGTTAGCTAGCGTTTGGAAGACCTTAAAGCAGCACAAGTACTTGTTCCTTAGGTTCGTGTTGCTGTGTGTCTTCAGAACATATAACCCCCAGATTACTCTCTCAGAACCAGATATGTACAGTGTCACAGCAAAAGGGGCGTAGCAGGTCAAAAAGGCATCAATAATAAAGAAAAGCAGACATTAGTAATACAAATAAAGATATATATAGGTACACAACCACGGCTAAAGAATGAGAGGCAGCAGATTAAAATAACTTAGAGACATAAGAACGTATTGAGACATTTATAAAACTAAGTCTGTTTTTACATTAAAGTGATTATTGATCAATGTTACACAGGTTTATAGCATCAGTCTGTGTTGTGTTGGTTATATAGGAAGACCCCCCCCCTCTCTGGTCTTCAGGTCTTCAATGTTTCCTATTGATTTCCTATAGCCTTTATTTCAGTGTTTGGGTTTATGGTTGATTTTGTTCTCATAAGACTATGCTCTCTGATTTTCAGAAGACAGTCTTTATGATTCTTTATGAGATTGTAAAATCAGATTCACTTCGCGTCAGAACAAAAGTGAATAAGTTACTGCTCAGTCGTTAAAGACTGAAGACCAATAGTACTTTATTATGAATGTGTTTCCATCTCTCCCATAAAGTGATTAATAACTTCTGTACGACTGTCTTTACTCTGAGCTTCTCCTCACGTGTTCATGAGGGCAGTTTGAGGATATAAACAGGATTTAAATGATGTTTGATGAGAATTATGATTATGATTGAATAAGCGATAAAGTTCTCTCAGAAGCTAGTGTTAGCTTGATGCTAAAGCATGATGCACTGCGTTAGCTTAGTGGCTCGTGGTCTTAGCTGCACTGAGACCTTCTCTCAACAGTCTGGTAGATTTTAGAAGTTAACAATAAAAACCTTATTGATTTCTAATAGAAGAGTTAGCGAGCAGCACTAGCTCTGAAAGTCCCTCCATCTAGCTCGTCTCATTTCTCATTGGTGCAAAATGAAGATGTTTCCAGCTTTATTCTGTGGGTTTAGAGTAGAGAAGGGTGAGTCCTGATTCATCCGGATCATTAACCCGGATCCTAGTAATGAGCTGGTCGTGACGAGTCTCCCCTCTCCATTAACCCGAGTCCTTTGAGTCCTACACCTGGTGACGTACAAATTAAAACTATAAATTGCGTCACTCGCAACTCTCTTTATAACATGTCAAATCACATTGCAACGTACCCCAGTCCATCTGCCTAGCCTTTAGCAAGTAGGATCGCTGCCAGAAGTTATCGTTTGGCTCAGGGGATGCGGATCAGTGAAACTTCCTGCAGACTCGTGGGGACTCAGAGCCGTAACCGTAGCAGATCCCTCACTAGTAGCTCTAAAATTTGAATTTATTTGAAGTTGGAGACTATGTGCTACTGTTTCACCGGTAGGATTTCTCCGCTCTTGGTGATGCTGATCCGGATCTCTTCAATGACTGACTCAGAAGACCTCGAGTCCGTAAAATGATCCGGATTTGCCATCTCTACTTTAGAGGCAGGTCAGTTAGCTTTCGACAGGCTAGTGGTTCACCCCGTCTTTATCGTATTCATTCACCAGAAGTCTCTGATCAATACTTACACAGCGTGTGATTTATGAACTTTATTAACTGTGTATTCTGAGGGAGGGTTTGTTCAACATGAATCTGATGTTTGGAAATCGTCATAAATAAACAGAAACTTGATCTACATTCAATGTGTATTTATTTAAAGAAAACACTCAATGAACAGGTCACAGAGTTTATAATACCCCAAAGACTTTACATGGAGATGAACATTACAACAATTACACAACTTTAATAAAATCAGGAGGCGTGTGGGGCAGTGGGCTAGTGCGTTGGTGTTGGGATCAAGGGAGCACAGGTTCAAACCCCACTGCAGTCAGCATGTCGTTGTGTCCCTGAGACACTTCACCCCAAAGTGCTCCTGTGGGGATTGCCCACAGTATTGAGTATGTAAGTCGCTTTGGATAAAAGCGTCTAACAAGTGACATGTAATGTAATCAACATGTTGTTTAAGGGTTTTTCATAGTGTCATTTATTAGTGAAACGTCTCCACTGACTCTTTCTAGACCTCTGAAACCATTCAACAAATATTCAAAATAATGAAAATAGTTTTTAGAGTTCTGGGGAATAGTTTCAACATTGTGTGAAGTAGTCTCTGTATTTTGCAGATTTATTTTTATACATTTCTTTGGACTATTTCAGAATTTTGGGAAATAATTTCAGAAGTTTGACAAAATAGTTTCAGAGTTGGGAAGTAGTTTCGGATTCTGCAAACTATTCTCTGACTTAGAATCTCTGAAGTATTTTTAAAAACGTATTTCTGTGGATCTAGTTTCAGACCTTCTGAGTACGAGCTTTTGAATCTTGGGATCTAGTTTCAGAAGTCTGTGAAATGGGAATAGCTTCCACATTTTCTCAGCTCCGAGTGAAAGGGAAACTCCTGGTTCTCCAGATGTTGTCCGAGGACGGCTCAGTTTAGAGATCAGAGTTTTCAACCTTTTATGAGCAACGGAATATTTATAACATAAAAAAACCCTGCTGCCACAAACAACCAGAACGTTACTCAATGACACATTTCAGTTTTAGAATTAAACTGTTTGATCAGACTTTGACCCGGTCAGAGGATCAGTAGCTTCAGGACTGGACATTGAGCTTCAGCTTCTCGTTGAACTGGAGAGCACTTTCTGGAAGGAGTCGGAGGGCACCGTCTGCTCCACCACCAGCCGGACCCCGCTCTCTAGGTCCCGGTAGTACCGCTTCAGCTCCTGCAGCTCGGCCTGCAGACGCTGCTCCACCTGCAGATGCTGATGCGTCTCCTCCCTCAGCTTCAGCTCGTACTTCCTCTCCACCCCTCGGATCTCCTCCCTCAGCTTCCTGTCGTAGAGCTTCCTAAGCTCCGCCTCTCTGTGGTCCAGCATCTCCACCACCTCCTCGTAGCGGACGTTGGAGTAGAACTGCCCTCCATTAGCCCCCAGCATCTGCTCCACCTTCTCCAGCAGATCCAGCACCTAAGATAAGATAAGGTAAGGTAAGATAAGATAAGATAATAATACATGTGATTTATTTAGCGCTTTTCCTGGTGCTCAAAACGCTTAAAGAATGAAAAACAGCACAGATTCACACAGATTAGAGATTAATACAATGAAAGATAAAGTATAAGATACCTGTCCGCGGTCGTTGGCCCTGGCATTGTTGAAGACGTGGAACCGGTTCTCTGCCTTCTTCAGGACGGCCCTCAGCTCGGGGCCCGCCTCCTGCAGCAGCTGAGGCCCCGCGGCGTCTCCGTGGGTGAAGAGGACGATGGTGTGTTTCCAGGAGTCCGTCCCGAAGATCTGCTCCAGCTGAAACACGGCGTCTCGCTCCTCGTCGGTGAACGGCCCCACCTTGATGACCAGCAGGAAGGCGTGGGGCCCCGGCGCCGACATGTTGATGCACTTTGAGATCTCTCTCTTCACGCTGTGCTCTGGTAACGAGGTGTCGAAGAGCCCGGGGGTGTCCACCACCTCCACCTGCCTCCCAGAGACCTCCCCCGTCTGCTTACAGCACTCCTTGGTGACTGGGGGGAGGAAACACACAATATGTTACACACACACACTCTGAAACACACACACACACTCTGAAACACACTCTGAAGCACACACACACACTGAAACACAAAATATGTAACTCTATGGGAGTGCAGTAAGCAACAGCTGTTAGCTCTGTTAGCCAAGCAGGACAACTAACAGCCACACACACACACACACACACACACACACACACACACCACACACACACACACACACACACACACACAAACACACACACACACACACACACCACACACACACACCACACACACACACACACAACACACACACACACACACACACACACACACACACACACACACACACACACCACACACACACACACCAGCTGTAGTTCCTCTAGAAAATGTGAACACATTCTCTTCATTAGAATAAATAAATATATTAACCTGTTAAGCCCCAAGCCGGTTTTCCACATTCCCAGAAGGGTTAAATTAATAATCTTTTTTCTCAAAGTAATGATAAACCTGTGAGTTGGATGTAGAAAAGTCAGAATCAATATAGATGTTTTTTATTTTAAAGTAAATTCAGATTTTACATCGTAAAAAAACTGTAAATTATAGTGTCCGTCCAAAAATAAACCCATTACTTATAGTGAAAACGACCCTTGGATGATGGTAAGGTAGACTAAAAGCTTTAGGAATCCCAAATACAACATATAATAAGTACCCTGTATCAAGATTGATGCAAAACAAGTGACATTTGACCTTTTTAGAGAGATTTAGAAAAAAGAAACCACTTCTGGGGTCATTTGGGTGGATTTGACCTATCTCTGGCCCCCGTCGGTCGATTTTGATGATTGACACCTCTTTCTAACCGTTAGAGCCAATAGAATCGAGGGGAAGTTCCTAAAATCCATCTAAACATCACAATGAGTGATGCGCAGCCAGAATGCCCCGGAACCGGAAGCTGTCATACACTCTCGTAGCTCTCATAGCAGCTTGATATGAAAACTCCATAAATATGGAATGATCTATTATCAGTAACCATTTCAAAGTGACACAGACACATTGGATTAACCTTCAGCAGCGTTGTTATCGTTTTAATGCCATTGAACACAACTTTTTATCAGAACAACAGCTAAGGTAAGAATATCTCCGTGTTTGCTCTGTGATGCTACGTTGTGTGATGTCTGATTTTGCTTCCCCTGTCGCGAGTTCTGATCGCTCAGTGATGATACTGATATTTCTGGAATCTGTGGAATCTCAGTTTGCTAGTCGATATCTTGTTTGTGCAGATCCAATAAGTAATAAGGGTATTTTACCGTGAGCTCTGTGCTAAGTGTGTTCGCATTTTTTCGCTCAGGGCTAATTTAGACGCTTCTTGTGAGACTTGTGTTTTGTTTTGGTAAAAATGGTTGGTATCGTCAGTTAGCTGAGTTTCTTCCCGTTAAGTGGGTATGACACATTCATAGGTTTTTAAATGTTAAGAAGCCCTGAGGCACAGTTTCGTGAGAAACAAAACCCACAGCCCCCGGTTAACTAGGACAGAGAACAAGAATCCATTGGTCGATGTGGTTGCTCTTATATCTCCTAAATTGAAGAAGTTTTAAAATTGTGCCAGTTTTTAATGTTTTATAACAGTTTATTTTATTTGCATATTGAATGGTTAATGTGCCATATCATTTGTATTCGTCAGCCTGTATTGTTTTGTGTTCATTTGTTGTAACTGTGTTCATTTTGCCCTCTTGGCAAATCTCAATGAGATGTTTACCTGGTAAAATAAAGGATATAAACTCAGCGTTGTGCTGTTACCTGAGGACTGATGGACGGCTGCGCTAAAGGCGACTTTTCCCAGCAAAGTGTTTCCACTGGAACTCTTCCCTGCTCCAGTCTTCCCAACAAGAACCAGCCTTAGCTCACTGAAGACTGGGACAGGAAATCACATTCATGACACGTTAGGAGATTATCACTTTTATTAATTCAATTCAATTCAAGTTTATTTATATAGCCCAAAATTACAAATCCTATTTGTCTCAGAGGGTTTTACAAATCAACAAACAAAATTGGCAATGTAAAACAATGTAAAAACAACAAACGTAATTTAAAAAGGAACATAACACAATGACACAAATACAGTTAGAGTACAATACAATTCCATAAAAGGAAGGGTCCATGAGGATGTATAAAAGGGGGTTTAAAACCAGTCCTAACTGTACGCTGTACCAAAGAGGAAAGTCTTTAACCTACTCTTAAATGTGAGCACACTGTCTGCCTCCCTAATCGTCACTGGAAGTTGATTCCAGAGGAACGGGGCTTGGTAGCAGAAAGCTCTGCACCTGACCTTTTTTTGTGGACTCTGGGAACCACCAACAGACCTATTAGAAATCACTAACTTTACTGTTGGCCCAAACACAAGGTGTGTTTTCCTCTGGAGTAAAGAGTGGCTTGTTTTGTATTAAAGGGACCATTTGTATACCAAAATGTATAATATAGAAAGTATAAATGTGTTTAAAGTGTTTCAGACCTGGAGGATGGTCCTTGCTGTTTCTCCTCTTCTCTCCTGTTCAGAAACACATTTATTATTAATATTCAAGAGGACACAAAAATAATCAGTGGAAGAATACTTACTATATAATTATACACGTATTATTCATACTTAACTTAAAGGTGGGGTAGGTAAGTTTGAGAAACCGGCTCGAGATACACTTTTTGTTATATTCCATGGAATGCTCTTAGGCCCCGCTCACACGAGGCCGTTTGCGTTTTATGCACAGTATTCGTATTCAAAAAAGTCTTCCGTTCACATGCATTTGTTTCATTTAACGTGTCTGTTCAAACGAGGCCGCTGGAAACTCTGTAGTACATATGCTGGGACTGTAAGTGGCGCTGTAACTTCCGCCAATATACACCAAAAGCCCGAAGAAGAGCAGCCTGGAGCAGCCCCGCAGCAATGTTGCCATGGCTACCCTTCTGTTTAAGCCTGAAACTGAAACTGAAACTGAAAGAAACCGAATCTGTTGTTGCTGATGGTTGTGGTAGAGGAGCTGTATATTTTTGCACTAATATCTGTAGCATGGTCAGTAGCAGTAGCACTAGCAGTAGCTACTGACAGGAGGAAGTCAGTGTGTGTGGCGATTGCTGGTATTCAGCGGGATATAGTAATTTCCTCAGCATATGGATAAATACAACGGGAAGTTAACTGAAAGAAACCAAGAAGCACGTCTCTGTGGATATTGCATCGAGAGGACGGCTCAGAAAGAGAGATATTCTCTACAAACACCGGGTGAGATCGCACCTTTGTCAATATAATGGATCAATGCATGAAATCTGACTCTGTTTATTTTGTTTAAGGAGTATATTGGGCGTTAACAATTCTGGTTTGCCTTTTATAATATTATTTCATTCAAGAACCCCTTGTGCGTTTAATTAACACAGCTATTTTTGATAGTTGCTAGTACAGCAGTGAGCAGGAGAGGCGGGGCTATCCTATTTTTCCAGGCAATATTCGTATAGAGGCGATTAAACGGACTCGGTTGACCCCCCAGAGCGTTCGTTTGCAAATCTATCCACCTTGGGACCCGTTATCGTTTGTGTGGTCAGTTTCTATCGGCCTCGTCTAAATAATAGGGCTATACGCACGCGAAACTATGCAGATACAAGCCGTTTTCTCCTCGTGTAAACGGCGCCTTAACATCCCGATAGCAATGAATATCTGAAGTGCTTTGACAAAAATCCATAAAAAAATGTCATCTGTGGAAGCCGTAATACTGTAAAAAGCACGACCAATCATTTTAGCCGGCTAAAATAACTGGATGGCCTACCTGCCTGTCAGCCTTCCATCTGTGCACAAATTTATCTCGTGCCCTCATTGGTCATGTGCGCGTTCGTGTGTGTTGGAGGAGGGGCTCTGTAAGGAAGTGGAAGATTTTCTCCGGTTGTGTATTTTCTAATTCTAGCGATCTCGAGCTGGTTTCTCAATGTACCTACCCTACCTTTAACACACTTTATACCTCAGATTATTATCAACTAAAGTCAGCTTCAGTTTTAAATCCACTTCCTCCTCTTTAAAAAGTCTATAAAACTTATTTATTAAACATTTAAATATCTAAATGTGGGATTCACTTTGGTTTAATGTGTTTTACAAATTTACTCACATTTCCTGACACACAAAATCCTCAAAACAATGTTACTAAAATAATTTATATTTCAATCCTCATATATATTTTTTATGTAACCATATGATTTTGTATTTATTCATTTTTATTAATGTCAATAGAATTACAGATTGAGGATTTCAACTTTATATTTATTTATTTATTTATTATTGTAGCTGCGTCATGTGGTCTAAAGTGAAAGTAAAGAATAAAGAATGAAAAACAGAGTAAATCCAGGCTTTAAACTCGGAAACTTCTCAGGAAGAAAAGTAACTTGAGATAAAAGTGGGTTTAAAGAATCCCAGAGTGCAATAATCAAAGTAAATGAAACTTACGGGGTTTACTGGTTTCTGCCATTTCCTCAACACGGTAAACTCCTTTCTGTAAAGAGGAAACTCTGCAGAACTACATCCTGTCTACACAATAAAACTCACCGGGGAATCGGAGGCAGAGCAAGAATACAAACACCCAAGACATGAAGGAGATCTGAAACACAGTCTGAAACACCGTCTGAAACACAGTCTGAAACACCGTCTGAAACACCGTCTGAAACACCGTCTGAAACACCATCTGAAACACAGTCTATCACATGTTCTCTGTGATGGGACTTTATTACAAGTCAGAGAGAAAAGCACACAGCAGCTTTATTTTGAAGGCCTTTACAGGAAGTGGCTCGTCTGATTGAAACTTGATTAAGTTAACCTTCTTCTTCAGACTCAACAAACACGGTGTCCTGACAGGTCAGTGTCTCTTCTTCTCTTTATTTCTCTCTTTTGATTTAATCATTAAATATTTCGACAGAATGTTGTTG
Source organism: Trematomus loennbergii (assembly GCA_012861695.1). Lineage (NCBI taxonomy): Eukaryota > Metazoa > Chordata > Actinopteri > Perciformes > Nototheniidae > Trematomus > Trematomus loennbergii. The sequence goes on along the minus strand of JAAOOA010001570.1, from coordinate 46,732 downwards.
ATACATATTTACACCTGTTGTCCATAATTATATGTGATACCTTTATGCAAACCTTCTTCCTTCCTGATGTAAAAACTACATTCTTCCTGATGCACAAAAACAATTATAATCTTTATTTTAAATAACAATGTTTTCTCTTTCTTAAGGTTAGTATTCATTATTTATCTTTCAGTTGGTTTTAATTCTTATTTCTTTATTTTGCTTTTGGCTTGTTTGGTTATTTTCCCCGAGACTTGATTTTCTGTGTGTGTGTGTGTGTGTGTGTGTGTGTGTGTGTGTGTGTGTGTGTGTGTGTGTGTGTGTGTGTGTGTGTGTGTGTGTGTGTGTGTGTGTGGTGTGTGTGTGTGTGTGTGTGTGTGTGTGTGTGTGTGTGTGTGTGGATTGTAAATCAGGTCTGCATAGGTGTGGCTGTTGGCAGCACACCTATGTGGTGTCTGTCAGGTGATCTGATTTCATCTTATCACTGCTCTGCCATTTTACTTATTTTACATAATGATAAGAGGAGGTCTAAGTTGTTTTGTTGGTTGGATTAATTTTTATTTTTTATTGTAAATGCTCAAATCCAGCTTCAAACAAGCTAAATGGGAGGCTGGGGCGCAGTGGGTTGTGCGTTGGTGTTGGGATCAGGGGGTCACAGGTTCAAACCCCACTGCAGTCAGCATCGTCGTTGTGTCCCTGAGACACTTCACCTCAAACTGCTCCTGTGGGGATTGTCCTCAGTGTTGAGTATGTAAGTCGCTTTGGATAAAAGCGTCTAACAAGTGACATGTCATGTAATGATGATTCTGGGTCTGGCCCTTTAAATGTAACTGAGCTGCTGCTGGCCACGCCCCTTTGGAGCGTCTGTCCGCATGCAAGCAGTGAGCTCTGTGAAGTAGGGGTGGGCGATACCACAAAATCTGGATTCGATCTGATACCAAGTATTTCAGGGCCAGTATCGCTGATACCGATACCGATACTTTTTAAAATAAAAAGCTTCTTATGTACTTTCATATAGGGGAGAGCTGCATGACATGATTTTGAGCTGAAAGCATCATAAATAGACTACATCTGAATAATTTTCATGAATAAAGACAGGACAGTTTTTATAGACAAATAAACGTTTTATTTTTGCAAACATGAAAAATAACAATACAAAGTGGCCACAGTAGCGAACTGCCTTCTTGCACACATCAAAGTTCGCTAAGTTTTCATTGACAGTGTTGAAATAGCTCCACACAACGTTCCTCTTTCTCGCCATCATGCGCGTGTGTCGCACTCGCGAGTCGCTGGCTGCTGCTGTCCTGCTGGCTGCTGCTGTCCTGCTGGCTGCTGTCAGTCAGCTTGATAATCGGCGTTCAGGCAGGGAGCGCGTGCGCGTGCGCGAGCCTCGAGGAGAGGAGGACAGCAGTGGAGAGAGAAGAAAAGAGCGTATATAGGCCTACTTGTGTTCGTCTGCACATAGTTTTTGATGAAATTGACGAGTAGAGGAGAGGGGGAAAAAAGTATAAAAGTATCGATCCTATTGGCTCTAGTATCGATATTTTGAAACGTAACGTAATATCGGAAGTATCGATATTTTGGGATCGATCCGCCCACCCCTACTGTGAAGAGAAGGCTGTCGACCAGCAGAAACTCAGCTGAACACTGCCGTGATTAAACTCCATATCATGTTCCAAACCACATCAAGGATTATTTCTGAAACAGTATGGAGCTCAAACTCTTTTTCTCTCTCAGTATTTCCTGCTTCTTCACACATGCTGTCTCCAGTACAGGTTAGCTCTGAGTGTTAGCATGCTAATGTAAACACAGACCATATTACTTCCAGAACACGTCTCATTGTTTCTGACAGCAACGTTTCTGATTGGCCCGTGGGTGTAAAGCCTCCGTTGTTCCTCCGTTTTTAGAGATGTGGGTACGGAGGAAAAGAGAGAGGGTTTTATTTCCGGACACTTTGTGAGTCTACTGACACACCGGGGACACATAGTGATGTAGAAAAGACATCAGAAAGTGCATTTTGAATAATAGGTGACCTAAACTTAATAAAGTATGCTTATTCTTCTTCTATGAATACCAATGTGCCTGCATTACGCTTTTATCCAAAGCAACTTACATAAGTGCATTCAAACATGAAGAAAATAACTCAAAGCCAGAACCCTGCAGGAACATTTCCTGTCTGCAAACCCAACCAGATTAAGTGCTACTGCATAAACTTCACTTAGAGGCAAACCTTTCTAATTGCTACGCAATGGTGCAGTGGAAACAGGTGAGTTTTCAGTCTGAATGTGTGTAGACTCTCTGATGTCCTGATATCAGCGACAATTTTTATGCCAGGATAGAAAACTGCTTTTGCTGTAAACAGTTTTTGTTGACTGGTACCTGGGTCCCCTTTGCAATGAAGGAGTCGCAAGACGATTGGCAGATGCACCTGATGGTGTTCAGAGTGTTCTGGGTCAGTAGGTATCCTGTCTTTGTACCTTCCTGAATCTGTTCCTTCTCTCCTGCAGGTTTTCTGATCCTCAGTCATGGATCCAGATCTCACCATCGTCCTGCTCGGAAAAACAGGAGCTGGTAAAAGTGCTTCAGGAAACACCATCCTGGGACGACCAGCGTTTCAGTCTGAGCTGTCTTTCAGTTCAGTGACGACAGAAATCTCTGAGCAAACAGGAAGTGTGTTAGGGAAACAGATCTCAGTGGTCGACACTCCAGGAATATTAGACAGCAAGGTCACAGAGAAGATTGAAGACTTCTGTCAGGATCTCATGAAGTCCTCCAGGCGCTGTCTGTTTCTGGTGACGCTCAGAGTCGGACGCTTCACAAAGGAAGAGCAGGAGGCGGTCAAGACAGCAATGGAAGTCCTCGGGGGTAGGGGGTTAAAGAAGAGTTACCTCCTCTTCACTGGAGGAGATGCTTTAGAGGGAAAGACTTTGGACAATTTCATCTTTGCAGAAGGAGATGAAGCTAAACTTCCGAATATTGTTCAAATGTTTGATGGGAGGTATCACCTCTTCGACAATAAGTCTGACGATGAAGAACAAGTCAGTAATCTGGTGCTGAAGTCTGAACACCTGAACACTGAGGATCAACCTGATTCACCAGGTACTGTGCGGTCCAATGCTCTTCATTAAAGGTGGGGTAGGTAAGTTTGAGAAACCGGCTCGAGATACACTTTTTGTTATATTCCATGGAATGCTCTTAACATCCCGATAGCAATGAATATCTGAAGTGCTTTGACAAAAAATCCATACAAAAGTTTCATCTGTGGAAGCCGTAGTACTGTAAAAAGCACGACCAATCATTTTAGCCGGCCCGGCTAAAATAACTGGATGGCCTACCTGCCTGTCAGCCTTCCATCTGTGCACAAACTTATCTTGTGCCCTCATTGGTCATGTGCGCGTTCGTGTGTGTTGGAGGAGGGGCTCTGTAAGGAAGTGGCAGATTTTTTCCGGCTGTGTATTTTCAAATTCTAGCGCTCTCGAGCCGGTTTCTCCAAAATTACCTACCCTACCTTTAATGTTCAGTAACGTCTTTATTAATGTTCAGGAATGTCTTTATTATAACCTGGTTTCCGTCTTCCAGCTGGTGTTCCCAAAGAGAGGAGGATCGTGATGCTCGGTCTTCCTGGAGCTGGGAAAAGTTCCTCTGGAAACACCATCCTGAGATCTGAGAAGTTCGATTCAGCTGCTGACTTTGATTCAGTCAGTCAAGAGACGACCTCTGCATCCGCCACAGTGGAGGGCTGTAAGGTCACGGTGGTCGATACTCCAGGGTTCACTGATAAGCATCTGACTCCAGAGGAGTTGTACCTGCAGATCAAGAGGTCTGTGGTAGAGGCGAGTCCAGGAGTACATGCCTTCGTTATCGTGGTCAGAGTAGGCAGAATCACTGAAACAGACATCAAGCTGTTTGAGCTCCTTCCTAAACTCTTTGAAGGCGATGCTCTGAAGTACTCCATGGTGCTTTTCACTCATGGAGACAACCTCAAAGAAGGTCAGTCCATTGATGATTTGATTCGGTCCAGCAGACATGTCTCTAAGCTGGTCTCCATGTGTGGAGGTAGATACTGTGTGTTTGACAACAGAACCAAGAGAACCAGAGAGCAGGTCAGAACCTTCCTGTCTAAGATAGATGAGATGGTCTCAGCTAACGGAGGACAGCACTACACAGACGAGTGGTTCAGGATGGCTGAGACTTTCCTTAGAGAAGAAAGGATCCTGTCAGGTGCTTCAGGTGGTAATGAGATAAAAGAAAGCGTATTGGAGAAAATGAAACCTTATGTGTGGTTTGGAGCAAGAGCAGCAGTAGCAGCAGTAATAGGAATATCAGTAGGAATCGGAGCAGGGATCGGAGCAGCAGTAGCAGTAGGAGCAAGAGCTGTAGAAAGAGCAGCAGTGGTAGTAGGATCAGGAGCAGCATCCGGAGAAGTAGGAGCAGCAACAGAAGTAGAAGAAATTGCAGGAGCCAGAATGCACAGTAATGAAGAGAAAAATAAACAGTAGAACATTTGAAAGACACCTGACCATCATCACAACACGTGCTGCTTCTCTCTGATTTGAAGGCAGCAGGTCTCAGGGGTTTTAAAGAGGCCCTATTCTTCTTCTAGAGAGGGAGTCTTTTCTTTTTTTCCTGTGTCATATGTGGCAGCACTGTTCAATGTTTCTTGAAAACATTACCCACTGTAGTATGTGACGTGTGAATAAACTCCAACTCTGTATCAACAACACTGTTGTGTAACTTCAGTTAAATACTTGTATGTGTGTAGATTAGAAAGAGGTAAGAGAAAGGATCTGCAGTATTTTATGAAGTATTAATCGTACAAAGGTCAGTTTTATACAAGTAGAAGTGTGTATTTACCTGGTAGTAGGCTGTCAGTAATGGCTACGCCTCTCTATTTGGACTGGCAACTTTAAAAGTAGCTCTCGGTTCAAAAAAGGTTGGGCAACCCTGGTTTAGAGAATCACTTTGGGTAATGTTGTGTCTCCTAAAAGCTAGAAATTGTTTGAAGAATTTTTAGAAACCACTCATTGTTGATAAATTCCCCGAAAACAATCAGAAAGGCTGCACCTGTAAAGACCTGGAGGGAATCTGAAGACTCTCCAAGTCATTAGAAAATAAATAAATACCATTTCACTCACAGTAACAAGGCCCTGGGGCCTCATTTATAACGCCTTGCGTAGGATTGACGTGGGAAGGTTGCTTACGTAGTACAAAGCAAAAAAATAGGTACAGAAATGTTCAGACATTTTCCGATTCACAAAACATTGCGTACCGGCGAGGGAAGTGCGTACCGGCACTTCCTACGCCTGTTTCCCTTTATAAATCACAATCGACTCGAAATGCGGCGCAGCTTTTGCAGGCTTCACGTAACGCCCATATTTGCCTATAAATAGTCAAAGAAACGCCCATTCATTCATTCATTCTGACTGACTGACTGCATGAAGAAGATCGCAGGAAATGACGATAGAACAGCTAAAAAAGACATCTCACACCGTGTCAGATTTTGGTTATTGTGGGGAGGTCGAGATAAATCATATTGTTTGGTGGATGCAGTTTGAACCAGAGTAGCAGCATGGAGGTCGGATCGTCACCAAAATAAATGAATAAGTGGTCCGAAAAAAGTTAATGACAAAAAAAATACACAATACCTTCCTCAGGCAGTGTGTTTGTCCCGGGGACAGGAGACACCCCCTTGATGAGAAACTGTAAGAAATGATCGGGGAATCCCTCCGGAGTGGAGTCATGACGACTGGATCTGAATTATTTTGTTGTATTTGGTGGTTTGTGTTCCAGCTGTCGATCAGCAACTATATATCCATAATCACCAGTTAAAGGAAATACAACTAATGTGTTGTGTTATATTAGCGTACAATTTACCACATATGGTGTTCTTAGTTTCCATACCTCCTGTGTTTTCGAGCGACTTATCAAGTCTTGGCAAACGGCATAAAACACGATTAAACGTGATAGTATATAAAACCATGCTCGTATCTACAACCTATAGAAATGCAAAACGGCGTCAGTTTAGACGTAATTCTGTCCTCCTGCTTACCGCATCATTTATGAGAAAACATTTCATAACATTAACACAACATATTCGAGGTGGTTTTAAATAACATATCCGTATTTATTATTTCTCCAAGTTCTGTTTGTGTGCACTGAGGAGTCTCAAACAGGCGTTTGTTTAATCATTTTAAGATTGGCTTTAATCAATGTTTGAAAATGAATTCTTCATATATGATAAATGAGAGGTAACATTTTATTTATTTCCACATATTTCTCTCCATCTTCCTTCTGCCAACGGTGTCGCAGTTTCTCGTCTCTCCCGTTGTTGTGCTTAGTGCGTACGCATGGGTCAGAGTTTGCGTGGAGGACCGCACATTTTCCCGTCAAGTTAGTATTTTATAAATCGCAAACATTGCGTAGAAACCGGCGTACGCCATTTTTTGAGCGTATAACCCTTTATAAATGAGGCCCTTCTTCATCTGAGACTTTGCTGTTACTTTGGGCTCCAACATAGACCTGCTAGTTATCTCACTTCACTGCATTCCACCGCTGATCATTTTAAATAATATTAACATTGTTGGAGCCATTTATGTTTACTGTTGGCATGTTATATTATTTTCTTTAGATTTATTACGTTAAAACTATTTGAACACTAGGTGGCGGTGATTAGCTAGATAAAGGTGTATAGAATAGGGTTATAGGTGACCGGAAAGGGAGGGACACAGGTGGGGAGAGAGCATACAGTTCTTACCGTACTTACCAGCAGTATGATGCGTTTCCTCTGGGGTCTGTGAAGAACACGGTGGTTCTGTAAATCACTTTGGGGATCAAAGGCTCCTTAGATCTTCATAGCATCTTATACCATCATCAAACATTATGTAATATCTCCTTTTATCTCGATCACATGCTCTCTTTCTGTTAGTTTTTCATTTTTTCACCAGTTTCTTTGTTATACAAAAGTACATGTGCTATTAATAAATATATGCTATATATATATTATAAGTGCTAAATTTGACTGAGTCATAGTCGTAGTGATAAAAGTGGCCTCACAGATGACTAATTCAAAGTCACGTGCATGTAGCCCCTGGCATCTTTGAAATATGACTTTGTACATTTCAAATACCACTGGAACCTGGTCTGAGACTCAAAAAGCCTTTCTCGCAACCTGTCCACTTCACATGCCCGAGATCCTGCGGTAAAGTATTTGACGATTTCTCCCTGGTGCTTCATCACAGGTGTCTAAAACTTAAATGGCATATTTCTGGTGTTCCAGGGACCAAGATGTTCGAGTATCAGCTTGCTGTGTCGATGCATCGTGGAGATATGGCCGTGTCCATTTCAGATACCTTTAGTGTTTGAAATGTCCAAGGCCTTAAGTCCTGCGTGCTCTCGCCTAGGAGGCTGCGTATTTGTTCCCGACACCTCATCCCACATGAATAAGTGTTGTAAATCTGCTGAGGGTCATTTCAAAATATGCGCCTTTGGCCCCGGGCCGTAGTTTGGACCCCCCATGTTCTAATAGTCAACATGCCCACCTGTTTAGTTTTATTGTTGCCTGGTCTGAGTTTCAGAAGTTTCAAAATACAAGTAAAAAATAGCTTTCTTCTGGGATTATGAGGTGTCTAATTTCTTCAGAAGAAAATGAACACATAACTTCATGTTTCTCCAGGTGAACGACCTGTGTGAGTTTTACCGTCCAGCAGGGGGCAGGAGAGGGTTTCAGAGATATCCTCTTTCTAGAGACAAGAAGAGTCAGAGGCTGCTGCTGAGCGGCACCAGTGGAAACAGGATGGAAACACAGAGAAATCCAGGGAATATAAATATAAATCTTTACAACAATATTAAAGGTCCCATGTCATGCTTTTCTGGTTATTACCCGTCCCCTTGTGTGTTATGAAGGTTTTTATCAGCGACGTGCAGTCAGGGGAGGCAGGGGAGGCAGAGCCTCACCTGTCATACTCCAATGTAACGGAAAAACAATTAAAGAAAAACTAAATAATAATAAAATGTCTCCACTGATCTTGTGTAAATGTGATTTCTGTATGATTCCAATCGCTTTTTATAGTCAAAATCAGCAAATTTGCCGAGCTCCGCTACGGGAGCGATGAGAAGTGAGGCAGGGACGAGCTCTGCCTCACGTAAGCCCACAGTAACTTGCTGGAGCCCGGCACTAATTTAGCGCGGCCACTTATTTTGTGAGCGCGCTCAAGCCAGTTACTGTGGGTGAGGTGAGGCACAGATGAGCCCTGCCTCACCTCAGAATGCGTCACCCACAGAAACTGGCTGGAAAGCGGGCCCTAAGCGCATGCCTGTTACCATCTCACTGTATGTCACCAATGTAATGTTTGTAGATCCCTTTATTACATTATCCTCGCCATCCATAGTCTCTAAATAACTTATTTCACGTATATAATATATATATATATTATATGTAGGCTCGCTGGTCTCATCGTACAACGGCAATGAAAAAAGCACCAGGAGAGGCAGCCATAACCTCTGCCGCACTGAAGGGGGCGCACGTGAGCCGACAGGTTCTTGTTGCTACTATTCTACGCAGAGACGGTAGATCTGCAAACAACAAACTAGACTTTTGAAACTAGAGGAAGATAAGGAGGACTTTTACAAAACAGTAACGGGCCGTCTCCACGGCAGCGTTAAAAAAATCTTGGAGGTGGCGTATCTGAGGCTTGGGGATTTTTTTGCGATCAACCAATCACATGAATCTCCCGCCCGCGACATATGAAGCAAAAAAGCCCGAAGTAAACTGGATATAAACTCCCCAAAACAGGCGAAAACATACCACTGTCTCTGCCACTCCCTCCATGCCTGGCTCCTCCGGTTTATATCCCGGTAGGTCTGGTCATAAAGCACCGGGTGATTGATTCGCTACCGCTAATTTCTCCTCCATGTTTTGGAATATGAGGAATGACCTGCGGTATGTCTCTCCCAGCATACACGCCGTTTGATTGGCTAGAGCTTGAACTGTCAGATTTGCGTACACGGATTTGATTGGCTGACGCTTCCTCCTCAGCTTGAAAAGTTGAACATTGTTCAACTTTGGATCTTGAAAATCCTGAGAATCTCCGCTCGCCTGCCCACAATGCATTTCGGCGAAAGCGAAAAAAAGTGACGTCACCCATTCAAAGTGAATGGGCAGAAGCGTTTCAAGATTTTTTAACGCTGCCGTGGAGACGGCCCGTAATAGAGATTGTTGTCCAGAAGGATAGCATGGACTTCTATTCATCTTCAAGTCAAGGTAAGACCACAACTGTAATGAAAATGGGATCTTACTAAGAAAGAACAATCCAATATTTAGATTTTGGGTATCCTTTTGTTGAACGGTCTGTTTAAAATTAATCATAGCATCATACTAAAAAGCTTTTGAAATAACAGAATATTCGATTAAGGTCAAAATATAATATTTGTAAATCTGACTCTGAAAGAGTTACGCAGCCTACACACGGCGGCGTGCGTTGCCGCTTGGCGGTGGGCGTGTCTTGAGCTTGGGGAGTTTACGCGAGCAACGCGACCAACAACCAATCACATGAATCTCCGTGTCTCTCCCCAAGGGCTGGCAAATTGAAGAAGTGACCAGAAAGTCGGGTTTGTCAGCTGGAAAAAGCGATGTCTATTATTTTAGGTACTAAACGAACGGGGCTTGCAAAACGTTTAGCTGCTGCAGGACACAAAAGTTTGCGGAAACAAGACATGAGTGATAATTGGAAGGGGGGATCTGTGTAAAGTTTGTGATGGGATGGGAAGGGGGGTGGGTGGTTCTGTTTGCAGCGGGGTAAAAAGGCTTTAAAAAGGCTCCCGTGTATGAATCTCACCATAGACATTAATGTCTAAAAAGCGATTTTTAATTAATGTCTATGGTGCTATTTTATGCAACATTGCATGGTGGCTAAATATACTGTCTATGCCTGCTGTCCATTCAAACGAAGTACACTCTCCAAACAGGCGAAAACCTACCAGTTTCACCCACTGTCTCTACCACCCCCCTCCATGCCTGGCTCCTCCGGTTTGTATCCCGGTAGGTGAACAGGGACTGAAAGCACCGGGTGATTCCCTACCGCTCCGATTATTTTCTCCTCAATTTTTTGGCATATGAGGAAATGAACTGCGGTCTGGCTCTCCCAGCATACACGCGGTTTGATTGGCTAGCGCGTGAACTGTCAGATTTGCATACGCGGGATTTGATTGGCTGCCGCCTCCGCCTCAGCTTCAAAAGTAGAACATGCTCTACTTTTGCAGCGAGCACCGCGAGGAAAGCTACGCTTTGCTCCCAGAATGCAGTTCGGCGAATCGTGACGTCACCCCATTCAAAGTGAATGGGCAGAAGCGTTGAAGAGTCACCGCACGCCGCCGTGTGTAGGGGCCGTCAGTGCCTCACCAGCCATGAACCTCACCGCACGTCACTGGTTTTTATGCATTGTAAACGGTCTGCAGAGTCAAAAACCCTCAAAGTACACCCTGTAGCGAGTAAAACTCTAACAAGGTATCTACCACGACTGTTTAAATGGGTAAACCAGTGGCGTCGCCTGGCCTGGGCATCCGGGGCTTTAGCCCGAATGTTTTTTCTGTAGCCCCGGACAATTCTCCCTCAATAATATAATACATTAACCGTGCTTTACGTGAACCTCATCATGACACAAGAGAGGACGGCAGCACTGTAATTTCCCGTGTTCATTGAATGCAACAGAGGCATGACACCAGACCAATCAGAGAGTTGCATGGAAATAAACGTGTGCTTGTGTCATTCAAACTCGGCTCTGTGTGTGGTGTGGCAATAGCGCATTTAGTGTGATAGAGAGAGAGGGGGAGGGGGGACCGGTGCCAGCATGGACGTGTTGTTAGCATCTGGTTAGCTAGCTGCACTAACGGACATATGGAGCTGTTTGTTCCACAACAAGCTGGAGGAGAGTCCTCTCCTCTCAGACTGAGAGACTCAGGTGAGCTAAAGGACTCTCTGAGTGTTTAGATACATAACTTTAGTCTAAGTTATCTCAGTGGGTCTCTAACGGTTTGGTCACAAATTATTCAAAAGATTATTTCCGCGGCACCTTCATATGATCATTATAGTTATAAAAAAAATAAGAGAATAAAGGAAAAACAGTTATGAAATACTATATGGCAGTAAAACAAGAATAGAGTTTAAATGGGAGTGATTAGTAAAATATCCATAAAGAAAAAGTACATCTGTTTACAGTTCTGCTTCATATGGGTGTTGAGAGAGGTATCCATAGATCTCTTCATTTTGCTCTCAAAGTGCACCAGATTGATGCTTTTAACTTAAATATTTAAAAAAAAATCTTCCCGGGGAGCATCCCCCCGGACCCCCCTAGAGGAGGTGAGGTCCCCACTCATAAAAAATACCACTTTACCCCTGCCTATATGCCGTGAGCTGATTATCGAGCATTCATTGTAACAGTCGCGGGTGTACTGTGTGTGTGCGTGTGGGAGTGTTGCAGTAAAAATGCCACTGTAGTGCCGCCGCCACTGTGGGCTAAGCCCCGAATGTTTTCAGGTCCAGGCGACGCCCCTGGTGTATACGTGTGTGTGTTTGTGTATTTTTGCATTTGTGTGTATTGTGTTTGTTTCCCGGGGAAAACACTCACGAGAAACACCGGCTGTTATGCCTGCTGTGACGTAAAGTTACTCCGTTCTCCGCTTGTAATTATGCCGTTACAAGCTTCAACGTTGTATTTATCATCTGAATTTGCCGAAACAAGTGTAATATTCTGAAAGCCAAGACTTTGTTTATTTAAAATCAGATAAAAACAAACTGTAACGGACCCTGCCGTGTTATCTATGATTACTATAAGCCTTACATTCATAATGTCAGCGGAGGGAGGGTGGGCGGCGCTGTGGAAGAGCAGAGTGGCGAGTGAGAGCTGTCATCTTCCCTTTACAAGCTTCAAACATGCCTGTAGCTATGGGATTGAATATAACAATAAAAAATAAAAAATATACACAGCTAGATCAGATCGCGTTTTAGATGCGACTTTAGAGTAGAGGGGAATTATTGAAACGGGATTTGTACAGTGTTCCACGGCATCCGCCGCTGCGAAAATGTGGGGCAGGGCTGAAAAGTGGGGGGCCAATGGCCCCCTGGCCCCCCCGCTTCCGGCGCCCTTGAGTCCAGTGCTGTCTCTCACTCTCTGGTCCAGCCTGTCTGCATCACCTGGACACTTTAAACAAACAGATATATATGTAAACTACCATGTGTACAAACAATATAACTTATTCTCTTCTGTTGAACATGTTGGATTGTGTATTGTCCGAGTCAGGGTCCTTTTTATTTTACTGTAACTTTGGAAGTTGTGTTACCAATGTTTATTTGATACCAATTTGGTAATGCAATTAATAAAAACAACAAGGTTTGGGTTCGTTCTTCAGATGACTGTGACATTAACGTGTAAGCTCAATAATGAACTCCAGCTCAACCAACCATATTGTAATATCGAAGTAATCATCTTGAAATATGACATTAATAATTGTAATATACACACATCTTATTGTGAGGTTGATTTCACATACACTACTTCGACGTTAGCTTGTCTACATACTCGAGCATAGCCAATTTAAATTAACCTTAGCGATGCATACAGTTACTACCTACATAATAAAATATCTCTCTAAGTTACAAGGATGACCTTTTTATCAACCTCAAACAGAAGCCGTTTGTTCTACAGTATTATCCCACTTAACGCTTAACACTTGTCTATTTCGTTTTAACCTTTATATATACGGTCTATGGTTTTAACTTGGAGGCTACGATTAGCATCGTTAGCACCGATGTAGCTACCACTCGCTTACACGCTAACACATTCATTACGTAGCTGATTAAAATCATAAACACATAAATAAAGTACTCGAATTTCACTTACCGCAAAACGGCATTCATGCACCGTCTGTTTTAACCGCAGAGCGAGTCACAATAGTCCGATATATAAGCATGAAGAACAAACAAACACGGCCGGGGTCAAGTTGTGTTCCCTGGATGAACTGAGCAGGCAGAGTCCCTGTAGCTTCACGGAGCAGGCAGCTAGCAGAGAGACAAGAGCTAACAGCAGCAGTCACTTGACAGAGCTGTCACTCAATGTGACCACGCCCTAATTTATGCAAAAACGTTAAGACCTAATATAAATAAAAGGGTTAGAAAACAATTCACTCACAGATTCATAATCATGAAGGTGGAATCTAACTATATATAATAATATTTATTGGATCCAGGGCTAGAAACATGTTTTTTTCTGCTGTGAAATTGGGCATTTTAACATGGGGGTCTATGGAAATTGCTCCTTTCTGCAGTCAGCGCCTATCGGCCAATATATGAACTGCAGTTTGTGGCACTTCCGTATTGGCGTCCCGGCTCTTCCCCAGAGTTTGCCGCTTGGTTCAACCACTTTGGGTCATATTGGTGATTGTACTCAAACATTTTTACTGAATCTGTCTGACGCTGGTCTGACGTCATCACGTATGTGCTCCGCCCCCGACGTGCCTAGACGTTCTCCACCCATGCCTTCACCAGAGGCCGCCATTAGCTCCTCGCCTCGGTTGAAGTCGCTCATACTTTTAAGAATACTTTCCCCACCTTGCTGATTGCACTCACTGCCGGAATCTTGATCCTTTTTTTTGGCCGCACTACTCTGGTGAGTTACGTCTTGCCTTTGCACAGTATTTAAATGATGTTTTATTAATTTCTGCATCTAATGCACTTTGTGTCACATGGTGTGTTAGTTGATTTGAGCTCTTGTTAGCTAGCCTATATTTAATATCTGCCTCACTTGAAAAATGATTTAACTTACGTGTAAGACAGTATTTCTATATTGTTTTAAGTTATATCTCAAAGTGGAACGTTTGTGTTGCAAAAGTTCTCTGGAAAATTCGAACCTAAAATGGCGGCAGGCGGCGCGTTTTCTTTCTTCTTTTTTTTTTTTACCGCATGTCTGGGCATGTTTTATTAACTTAGAGGCATAGAGAGCAAAAAAATTGGTTGTGACTCGGTGGAAGCCTCCCCATTCCCTCTCACGTAAGGTCTGGCTTCTAACATATCTAGACATATCGTATCTAGAAATATCGACAGCCCGGGTACATGGGGCAAAGGAGTCAACAATAGAGATGTGGACTTCGCTCATTGTGAACCTCAAGGGCATATTAGGATAACTATCTAATGGGGATGGTGATCTGGATGGGTGGGTGGGGAGGGACGTCACGTCACTGGGGTTTTGTTTCTTTCTTTAGTTTTGTGCTGTTTTTGTAATGTATTGCATTTTATGTTATTGATTGTACCATTTCTTTTATAAATAAAAAATTTGATCACAAAAAAAAAACTTAGAGGCATAGAGGATTTACGTTCATTTGATCCACTACAATGTACCATAACCGTGCGTTCTGCATGTTTGTAAAGCAAGCTAACTTGAAACACTAGACTATTCATTTTACAAGGTAATTTATACCCCCCAGTTTTCAAATACATGTAACTTAGCAAAGGTAATGATCGCAGTGATGATACTAATACTTCTAGAATCTGTGGAATCTCAGCTTTAATCTGATATCTTGTATGTGCAGTTACGATAAGTAATAAAGTATTTCTACCGTGAGTTGGGCATTTTTTCGCTCAGGGCTAATTTAGACGCTTCTTGTGGGACTTGTGTTTTGTTTCGGTAAAAATGGTTCGTATCGTCAGTTAGGTGAGTTTCGTTAAGTGGGTATTGTAATATTCTGTTCTATGGACATATAAGTGTCTACATAAACAGATGAAGCGGACTACTTGTGACATTCCGAGTGTCCATCTTTATTCAACTGGCGCGTAACATGCACACATGCATTACGTCCTCAACGTGATCTCTGTAATCAAAGATCTTGTATTCACCAAGATGTTACAGGTATGACACATTAATAGGTTTTTAAATGTTAAGAAGCCCTGAGACAAAGTTCGTGAACAAAAAGCCCTCGGTACCGGGGCTGCCCGGCTTAACAGATTAATAGTCTAGTGTTTCAAGTTAGCTTGCTTTTACAAACATTCAAAATGCACGGTATGTTACAACGTTAGTGGATAAAATGAACGTAAATCCTCTATGCCTCTAAGTTAATAAAACATGCACAGACATGCATGCGGTAACATGCGCGCCTCCTGCTGCCATTATAGGTTCGAAAATAGTGTTTCTCAGATCATTTTGTGAAAACTTTGCAACCCAGCTAACCTTCAATGTTTTTTCTCTTTAGGAAACTGAAGCAACTGGCAGATATATGGCTTCTTCAATCTGACTCTAACATCAAAAGACCAAAGAGGGCAGAGGTGAATTTCTTGCCTATTTCCCACTGGGTGAAGATGGTACAAGCCTTGAGCGATTGTAACGACTGAATGAACACAAGTAGAGGACTCAATAGCACGACTCAGAGACAGAGGCTTAGGATGCAAAAAAGGGTCTTTATAGCCAAGGTACGATACACGGGAGATCAGTCACAAGGAAAAACACTGCTGGAACGCTAGGAAATAACTAAGACGAACTGGCACTGAAGGGAATGTGGATGCAGACTAAGTAGACAGAGGGAGAGATGATAATGAGGCACAGGTGAGGCTAATTAGGGATGGGAAGCAGGTGGAGTTCAATCAGGGGCAGGAAAGCTGAAACTGAAATGAGAGAAACCAAATTGAAAACAGGAACAATAACAAAACATCAACATGCTAGCTAGGGCTTTACAGCGATTGAGACTCCAAATCGTAGATGAAGTTACGAGGAGTGATAAAAACCTTCCCTTGATTGAAAAGTTAATGCAGACTACCTTTGCCCTGCGGCGCAATGAGACATCAATGATGAGCTACCTGTTGGAGAGATCCTGGAACGCTGGCCTGCCTTGACAATGGAGTCACAGGTGAAAATATTGTATTTATTACCACTATATAATTATTTTGTGTGCCTTTGTCACTGATAACTTTGACATGTTTACTCAGATTTAGCATGTTATGTTTCTGTTTATCTCTGCTGCCTTCAGTCCACATATACATTGTACTGTGAATGAAATAGTCATTTTATATTTTGGCAGATTTGTGCAGAGTTTCACAGGATAACAAACCTCAACCTGAAGAACCACTTCTATGCGGAGTTGGATAGACATGCCCCCCGTCTTCAGAGCCTGTTCAGGAAGAAGGCGGCAAGCAAAGAGAAGGTAGCTGAAGTTCTGAATCAGCTATTCGTCTCCTATGACCTCCAGGTGAGTCGGTTATGCCTCTTGGTGTTTTATTCTCATACTAGAGTGGATTATCTTTGTCAAAATGGTAATCTCTTCAGTCATGGAAGAGCCCTTTCTTGTGATATCAATTGTTGTGTGGCTATACTGTTTAGCATCCAAAATAAAACAAAGATATGTTCTCACACTCAAGGAGCAAGGTGTCGTCCATGTCCTACGTGCTGCTGTCCTCCGTGCTCTGCCTGCATATCTGCATGAAGATGACTCCACGTTTCTGAGGCTGTGGCATGTAAGTCAGCATAATAACTGTTTTAAATGTATGTGACAGATCATCAAAAAATATAGTTGATCTTGTTACATTGTTTCAGGAGCTCTATCGCAGGAAGACAATTATTTGAATTTTTATAGTGAAAAAATTATAATAAATGATAGATTTAGTTTGAAAAAGTATGAAATGTCCTGGTGTCATCAAGCTTGATTCTGTCACTGAGGTTATATTACTCAAACATATCTCTTGTGTTGCTCACATCCCATTCAGGTTCTAGTTCCAAGATTTGAATATTGCCATAAGAATTGTAATTATTGTAAGGTACAATGGATATGTTGAAGAAATTCCCTTTACTTCACTACTTTAGGATTTATTTGAAATGAAGCTCTTTAGGTTTCAGTGTAAAAAATGGGCTCACGTGATTTAATAAAATATACAATTAAGAGAGGCTTTCTTTCCTGCAGCATCAGTGTTCAATACAAAATAATCTCTAGTGTTTCCCATATTTTTGTATGTGTAGTAGGGAGAGATTATACTGTAAATTATATTCAGTTGCCAGTTTATTAGGTACAACTAGCTAATAGTAACACAGTCTAATACAGTGATACAATAAATCCTACCCTTATGAAGGTTATAAATGTTTTTTGTAGAAAGCATTTATGTCAACTGATTGTTATTTTGGAGGCTGAAGTTTCTGGGGCTGTAACATTATGTTGTGCAATGCTAATAGGTGTTTCCTTAACCCTTTAAGCACATTTTGTATCTTGTTAAAAGAGTTGAACTCCATCTGATTCAGCCAGCTCTACCATCTGGTGACGTGCTATGACAAAACAACCTCTAGATGTCACTGTGGTTCGAATAGAAAGCCCTTCAGCTAGCTTCCACTGAGAAAGTTGGCAATGCTAAAAATCACTGCTGAAGAAATCACTATTTTTTGGTCAACTTTGTAAGGTAACCATATCAATTTGACACTTTTAGTGTCAGAGCACTGAGTGAACATATTTAGATAACTTGATGCACAAAAAAAGTTTTAACAAGGGTGTAATTATTTTTTGGAAAATATGCTCAACCAATCGGTGGAATTGGCTTTTTTATGGTAAACTAGCAATATGACTTTTTCAGCGTTTCAGAGATGTTTTCCATAAAATATGGTAAATAAATGGCTAGATTCATGGTAATATTACAAATCTAGTACTGCCTTATGAGTCTCAGAGTGAAAGAGTGATAATAATTATATAGCACCTTTCATGCATGGCATTCAGCCCAAAGTTGCACACAGATGAGCAAGTTAGGCCAACACAGGATGTAGACATTTGCTGTTAGGCCAGTGGTTTCTTGTTAGGCCAATTCAGCATATACAGTAAAGGCCCTGACACACCAGGCAGTCACCAGAGAACTCGCCGACACCCGACACCGACAGTTCCATCGACGAGGTCTCCTGCGTATTGGCCGTGTGTCGCACTGGAAATCACGCAAAGACTTCAGCCGAGCACGTACGAACTGCGCATGCGTGAGTGGCAATAACTCTCCTTACCAGCAGGCGGCGGTAGTGTGTATTCGTCATTCAAAATAGGCAACAACCGGAAGACAGAGAAGAAGAACAGACTGTATAAACAAACAAATAGCGTGGTGCGTTCCATTTTCACTCTCCATCGAAAATGTTTTAGAATATAAAATACATGAATGATGAAATGAGCACATAAAGTGCAGACATACTATAAAACACAGTTAATAGAACTGCATCTGATGATCGCAGTGTTCTGCGGGTGTGTAGTTTATTGAGTCAGCAATGTAATAATGGCCACTTCTTGCTAAATTTACGATGAGATGAAAAACCGGACTGACCAAACAAATCACGGAGCTCTCAGCAGAGGACAGCCGGGGACGCTCCCGCCGATATCAGAGATGTCCCTGCTATGTGTGGGAGGTAAGAGAGGAATTTAAGGGCTATGTTTGATGTCTTTAAGTATCACATGCTGGTGTTTAGCTGCTGTCTTGTGCCTTAAATCGTTTGTTTACGTCCCTCACTTCCGTTTCGCTTCTCATTTGCTAGCTGAACAGCTGATCAGAGTGGTTTCTTGGCCCGATAGCTTGTGTCCGACCCGGCCGATTCAACATTTGAATCGGCCGGGTGTCGACCGTGAAAGGCCAATAAGGCGTGTCACGGCCGAGGGTTCGGGACACACCAAATTGACTTTGGGCGACAAGGAACCCGTTTTGAAAGTGGAGAGGACACTGAGGGTCCGGCCCACCATCCACCACCACGGGGGGCTTTCTTCTCACAATCTGTGAGGACACCCTGGTTTTCCCCAGCTCCTAGGAGAACGACCTCCGTTCTTCTCTGTCCCCTCACTGTGGGCCGGACCTCAGTGTCCTCTCCACTTTCAGATGAAGGGTCAGAGGAACTCCAATAAATGCTGGACTCCAGAGAGCATTCAGTGTCAGACCCCCCTCGAACCTTGTGCCTTCTTCAGATGAGTCCTGCAGCTCGCTGGCAGAAGAAGGCTGCAAGATTATTTCTGAAGTCTCCTCTGCACTGACATGCTTCTTCATTTGAGTTCCTTCTCTTTGCTCCAGGTCTTTCCCTTCTCTGCTCACTAATGAAATAAGCCCTTGGTCAAACTGCATGTTTATCTTTGGCAGTTGTTTTTGTTTTTGAGTAATCAAGCAGCTCTTCAAAGACACATCAAACACATCCCTCAAAAGATGGCCTTTTGTTCCCATGAAATGATCTGTGCATGCTTACAGATTCTCACACACACACACACACACGGAGAGGGAGGAGAGGTGTGTGCTGGTTGTGCACAGGCCAACACAATTGTTGTTCTATCACCTGAGAGAGCACCACATGCTACAGGACCTGCTGGTCTGCTGCTGGAAATGACACACACACACACACACACACACACACACCACACGCACACGCACATACATACATACATACATACATACATACACCACTCTCGGGCCCCCCTGGTAGTCACACGGCTCCATAATATAACTGGTAAAAATGTAAGAATTTCATGCATCGGCCTACAGTGGGAAAATGGTTAATCTGTTGGAATAGAGTAGAAATATCAAATATCACTACTTTTCTTCTAAATGAAATGCTGACATTACAAATGCATGGTTTTATACTGCAATGGCAGTGAGATCAACAAATGTGGTCTGAATGGAAGTCAATGAGGCATTTTTGAGAGAAATTAAATAATTAAAATATGAAACAGGCGTTTAAAGGGTTAAAATCCTGACAATGATTGAATGTTTGGTAGTTTTGAGTATGTTAGAAGTTGTATATGTGATTAATGAAAAAAGAAGTAGAAAGAAATATTGATGTATGATTTAATAGCAGTTATTATGGGCGTGTACATTTTTGCCACAAAGGGGTCCAGAGGTAGTATCTGATACTACGAAAAAATAATAATGCAGTCAAATCAATTTTGTTGCTAATCTTTGACACATCCAAGACTCTAATAACCACCAAAGTTCCATCCCTCTACTAATTATTATATTGAAAAAAATTCATTTTTTGTGTTTTTTTGTAATAAATAATGAAATAATTCAAATAATGAAACAGGCATTTAAAGGGTTAAAATCCTGAAAATTATTGAATGTTTGGTAGTTTTGAGTACGTTATAAGTGTTTAAGTGATTCATGAAAAAAAAGTAGAAAGAAATGTTGATGTATGATGATTTAATAGCAGTTATTATGGGGTGTTCATTTTTGCCACGAAGGGGTCGAAAGGTTGAAAATTCGAGGAGGCACAAGGTTAAATAAACACTTTGTCATACAATCTAAATGTTATGTTTTTTAGCGTTACCTGGTGATTTCAAAGAAAGCTCTTGGGAAATGTTGACGTACTTTTCGACATGAAGCTAGGAGATACATTACAGTAGGCTACACAGTTGATCCTGAGTCCTGTCAGTTAAAGTGTTTCATAGTTAGCTTAGCTAAGCATCAACCTAGCACTGAAAATATGGATGTTATGTGACAGTATTTCTGAGAAAAAGTCAGCTGAAATGGTGGCATGGTTGCCACTGCTTTACGTGTCGACAGTTGTTTGAACGTATTGCAGCAGTAAATGTGGCTGTTTGGCCACTGACGTTGCCATAACAACACATGAATTGAAATGTGCAACCTCTTTTTGTGACAGATTTTTGCATGAAATTATAATTCTTCTGAATGATATTCCTATTGACAGCTAGTTTCTACGTGAACATTATGAGATGGACAGCCAGAGAGAATACATGAAAACAGTTATGAAATACTATATGACAGTAAAACAAGAATACAGTTTAAAAGGGGAGTGATTTGTAAAATATAAGAAAAAGAACATCTGTTTACAGTTCTGTTTCATATGGTGTGAGAGATGTATCCATAGATCTCTTAATTTTGCTCTCAAAGTGCACCAGATTGATGCTTTTAACTTCAATATTAAAAATATCTTCCCGGGGTAGCATGCCCCAGGACCCTCCTAGAGGAGGTGAAGTCTGCCCCCCGCTTAGAAAAAATAGCACTTTACCCCTGCTTACACCTGAGTTGATTATCAAGCCTTCATTGTAAGAGTAGAGGTGTACTGTGTATTAAAGTAAACAGATATGGTTCTAAACTGTATTGAAGTAAACATGTATTATTTTGAATTGTATTTTAGGAACATGTATTGTTTGAACTGTTTTAAGTAATCCCATATATAGATATTGTCTTCTCACTTACAACTCACTGACCCAGAGATCCTGTACACACACATACACCTCCTCCCACCAGCACACACACATATCTTTTCAAGGTTCTTCTGGGATCAATATATCTGTGTACAATGTTTGGTTGTCTGGGAAAGAATAGTTTGTGTGAAATATTCCTTGGGAAAGTAAAGGAGTGAATATCGGTGCAGAGATAAGATTTACTCTGTCTGTGTACTTCCGAATCTCACGCTGTGGTCAGAAGAAAACATACTTTTTCTCAGAACTCTGATTCGCTGTATTGGACCCGACCAGAAGTGATCCAACCAGTAAAAACACCTGGGAGAGTGAGCAGCCCACACAGCTCCTCCCACGGACTCTCTGATTCGCTTCGGTAAAATGGGAAGGAAGAAGTCAACCCATCTCCGCCCCAAAATATGAATATGAATACTGTTGTTTTTGCATGTAAAATGCTTCCTGTTTCTGACGGCTGGTCCCGATACCTGTATCGCACAGCAGTGGAAATTGAAAGTCCGGAGTACGCTGTAAACTTGTATACGTGTTTGTTTCTTACCAGTAAAATCAGATTATTGTTATAACCTTTATTCCGGTGTTTTGAATTTCTTCTTTATTAAATATAACCAGCCTCATCTAACGAACGGCGCGTAGGAGGGGGCTTTAAGCCACCATCCAAAAGTGTTTGCTACAACAGTATGTGTGTGTGGGGAGTGTTGCAGTAGAAAATTCCACTGTGGGCTAAGCCCGAATGTTTCCAGGTCCAGGCGACGCCCCTGGGGTAAACGTTTTTTCGGACTGCTAAATTGGGATCACGGAGAAATGCTCTCCGCAGACCCATGCTCACAGCGTTATAAACCTTTTTCTTACTCAATATCAAGCCACACTTATTGTTTTTACTTCGGCTGTGAGTAAACGAGCCTCTCAGCTTCGCGACCAATCAGAGCACACAGGGAGGAGGGGGCAGGAGCTCCAACAAGCCGTTTAGGACAGAGAGTGAATACCGGTGAATACACCATACTATACGCAGTGGCAGCAATCTATCTCTGCATGATTGTCCTAAATCTCAAACCTCTGTGTAGCTACACCACTCATCTTGCCCCATGGCAAAACAACATGTTGAGGATACATCATTGTCTGCACCAGCAACATCGTTGAATATCAAGCACTTTGGCCATGGTCGGCAATATTATACAGTTCACTCATCTGCACTCCTGGCAGACTCTCTCAAATAAAAAAAAGGGTTTAAAACGAAAAGAGGAGAATATTGGGCTATTGGCTCGGCTGTGTCTCTTGCTCTCGGGGGATATCCACTGTGTCCGGGTCCCGGCGTCGTTTCCATCAACCTGACGGCTGGCGGCCCAGCCGCTGAGCTTCACACGCCATCAGTCGGCTTCCGAAGAGGCTGGCTAGCCGAGCAGCTAGCACCACCGGCGGGTCTCTGCGGTCTCGCGCCGACGGCTGCCGGCCTAGCAGCAGGACCTCTACCCACACCACCGGAGGACTACGGGTCCACGGCGAGGGCTGGTGGCCTAGCAGCGGAGATCCACACACCGCCGGCTGGCTTCAGAGGAGGACGGATAGCTTCCGCACCGAGGGCTAGCGGCCTAGCAGCGGAGATTCTCGCACCACCAGACACCACCAGACTGGCTTCAGAAGAAGCCGGCTAGCTGAACAGCTAGCTCTGCCGGCGGGTCTCGGTGGTCTCGCGCTGACGGCTGCTGGCCTAGCAGGCCTAACACCATCTGAGGACTGCAGCGCCGATGGCTCCGCGCCGATGGCTAGCAGCCTAGCGGCAGAGATCCATAAAACACCAGCTAGCTTTGACTGCTCCACCTGTCAACAACGGCACTGAGGTAAATCCTAGAAATCCTGTGTTCAAAAACACACCGTTGCACAAAAAGTTTCAAACAGTGAATCAAGCTAAAATAGTGTGGGATCCTCAGTGCAAGCCGAAGGGACTATTCAGTGGACATTTAAATTTCCGCAGCATCTGCAATAAACATGAACAACTAGAACATCTCCTCCATGGCCACACCTAAAACCCCTGCCTTGGGTTCTCGCTTCATCCCCAAAAACCTGCAACAACGTTTTATGGAGCAGTGAAAAATGATTAATTGGGGGGACACTCTGTCCTCTGAAGATATTGGTGAAAACAGTAATCTGTTTATATCTAAAATGATGATTGCAATGTCTTCCTTCTCAAGGAGAGGGTGCCTTAGGGACAGGAAGGTACGTCATTTCCCTGGCTGAATCTACAGTGCAGGAATTTAATGAAATCTAGAGACCAACTGCTAAAGCAGAGCTTAAATTCGGACTATCCACGACAGACAGACAGAATTCACTCATGCTCGTAACAAGGTAACTCAAACAATAAGACAGGCCAAAGCGAACTTTTTCATCAACATAATTGAAGGTGCGAAAGGTAACAGTAAAAACGTTGGCAAATCCTAAATAAACTATTAGGTAAACATAAGAAACAGGAAAATAATGCTCTAGAATTAAAAATCAATGATGCCCTGATAAAAGACCCTGCAGTGTTGGCCAGCTCTCTAAATGAGATTTTATAAATAGTGCTCTGGACATCACAAGCTCTTCCCGCCATCTGAGGTTCCCATAGCCCGACTGTGGATACACATTCAGTTTTGACCTGGAGGAAATCACAGAGGTGGAGGTAAAACATATATCTTAGGGTTAAGAGGTTCTAAGCTAGGGATGCAGATGACTTAGACACCAACTTTATAAAGACAAATATTGACGGTTAATAAAACCAATTAGTATGCTAGTGAATCAATCTATCAGCACGAGGAAGTTCCATCATCTGGAAGGTGGCCACAGTGACAACGATCTTTAAATCTGGGGATAAGGCAATAATGTCCAATTACAGCATCCTCCCCTGTGTCTCTAAGGCCCAGGCTCCACGGAACGCATACGGCAAAACGCATAGGATTAACGCAAACGCAAACGCCAAAAAGCTTCCGTCCACACGCAATATACACCGGATAGTGTCTTGCTACACGAGACAGCTAGTTTACATCCAACCGCTGAAAAGCTGCAGTACATATGCCGAGCCTGTACGTGGCGCTGTAACTTCCTCCACAAAAGCAGCAACTTCCTCACAAAAGCAGCGAAGAAGAATGGTTGTCATGGCTGCACTTCTGTTTATTCTCCGCGGTGGGGCCGACGGAACCGGGCAGAGTTTTTCACCGTCAACGTGTGTTAAAGTTTAAATCTTCCGGACAAAATTATAAAGTGCCGGTCAAAGGTCTCTTTGTTATTTATTGAGCTTTAAAAACAAATGAATAACGACTCAATATAATGATATATAATAATAAAATACACAGAGCCTGTCTCTTTTTCCTCTCTTCTGACAGCGTCAGTGTCTGTCTCATGCAGCAGCTGATCCAGTAATGATGACTCGACAGTAAAAATAAACATATTTATAACTAGTTTAGGTAGTTTGAGAGGTAATTAAAATAGCTAAGGGTGATGATCTGACTTGAAGTGTGTGTTTTGCTCCCGCTGCATCACAGCGGGAGGAGCTGCGTGTCTCCGTCCTGTCAGATTAGACTTCACTCGCGTTTATGTCCATATCAAGATAAAGATAAACAATCTGAATTCAGTGTGCAGTGTACTTTTGCGGGGGTGAGCAGCAGAGGCGAGGAGAGGCAGGTCTATTGCGTCGTCATTATCAGAAAGGATGACCGTATAGGCTACCACACGCCCGTGGACCCCCCAGAGCGCTCCGTTCCCAGATCTATCCACCTTTGGACCTGTTGTCGTATACGCAAGAGAAATATGCGGATTAGGGCTGTCAAGTTAACGCGTTAATAACGCGTTAACGCAAAAAAAATTAACGCCACTAATTATTTTAACGCGATTAACGCATGTGTATTTTTTGTCCTCGTCCGCCCCGTAGTTTCAGAGCGCATCGAGTTTAAAATACCATCTACAAGCTGATGCTGACAGCCCCGCTCCTGCCGCCCGCTTGTGGCAGACCACACTTCCACGCTCACCGGCAGGCCCGGACTGGCCATCGGGAGGACCGGGAGGGTGTGTGTATGTGTGGTGCGACTCGCGAGCGAGGCACACCTTACGTGTTGTTGTTGTTAGCATCTGGTGCTAGCTAGCTGCGCTAACGGATATAAGGAGCTGTTTCAATGAAAACAGAGGAGCGACATTTCGCCGACAACTGCGCCGAGCACTTGACTTGCAGGTAGCCAGACAGTGGGACATTGTACGAAAAGTCAGCACACTCAGCACGGATAGTGCGCGCAACATGATTGCAGCGTCCAGGCAGCTCCCGTCCAAGCATATATGCCTTGAGCTGCACATAGCTCCAATGATCCATCACAGTGCCTCCACATTCACTCACACACTCACACACACACACACAACACACACACACACACACCACACACACACACACACACACACACACACACACACACACACACACACACACACAGTATTATTGTATGAGAGAGGTTCCAGGTTGAATTGAGGCGAATATTTGTAATGTTCAGAGGTTGTTGTGTTTAATATTCATGAGAATATTTGTCATTGTTCAAATGATATTAAACAAAACATATAAAGCATATTTGTCCACTCATATGTTGATAAGAGTATTAAAAACTTGAAAGATATCCCTCTAAGGTACATTTAGAACAGATAAAAAATTTGCGATTAATCGCGATTAACTATGGACAATCATGCGATTAATCGCGATTAAATATTTTAATCGACTGACAGCCCTAATGCGGATACAACCCGTTTTCGTTCCCGTGGAGCCTAGGCCTAAGATAGTGAGAAATGGGTGTCAAACTAATCACCAACCATTTAGATAAAGGTTTCGCTCCACTCCACCCAATGCAGTTTGGTTTTCGTGCTCACCACTCCACTGAGACAGCTAACTGGTCTTTGTGGAAAAGGTTAAATCTATGTTGGACATGAGCCCATATGTAGGTGCTGTCTTCCTTGATCTCAGGAAGGCTTTTGACACTGTTGACCACCAAGTGCTCCTTACAAAGCTGACACATTTCAATTTTTCGG
This sequence comes from Trematomus loennbergii, assembly GCA_012861695.1. NCBI lineage: Eukaryota > Metazoa > Chordata > Actinopteri > Perciformes > Nototheniidae > Trematomus > Trematomus loennbergii. The sequence continues at coordinate 20,539 of JAAOOA010001570.1, read as the reverse complement.
CAGATTCAATACAGTGGGTTAAGTCTTACTTATCGAACAGAAAACAGTGTGTTTGGTCAACGGTGCCAAATCCCCCTACCTCGTGAACCCTGTTGGGGTTCCACAAGGTTCCATTCTTGGACCATTACTGTTTTCTCTGTACATTAATGACTTGCGAATGTATGTCCTGAGTTGAATGTACAAATGTATCCAATACCGTTAAATTCAACTTGCAACATTTTAAACAAATGTCTTCCTTTCTTAAGTGTCAATGCTGCAAAGTCATACTCCACTGTATGATTCTATCTGTTGATAATTCGTGATCTTCTCGCTCCCAGGAAAGAAACTTAAAATAACGAGACTAATGGAGTCTCTGAAAAGGTTCAAATGGGTAGTTTAATTAAGTAACGTGGTTAAAGAACAAGCATGGTGAATGGAAAGACAAAGCCGGTGTTGTCTTGGAGGAGGCTGCAGCGAAGAAAAGGCGCGAGCGGTCCTCTGTCCGCTGTTTTTATCCATGTCTCCTCGTCTCCCGCTGTGCAAATAGTGGTATTCCCTTCTCATTTGCCGGTTCGATATCGCGAGAGCACAGATGATTTCGACATTGATATTCTCTGCCTACTTCCTTAAGCATTTTCTCCTCATTATCTCTGTCATGACTTTCTATTTAATACCTTATAAACAGCTGTAATACTTAGTTTAGAAGTCCTAGTGGTTCCGCTCCGGCACAGTTCTTATTTTACGGAAATTCCCTCTGACGTCATAGCTTCTCACGTATCTGTAAACACTACGATCAACTAGACCTTCATTTAATATTCAGCAGTAATAATATCTTAACGTCTATCGATGTAGTGTTAAAGTCCGTACGTTTGTGTGTAACACTCCACGTCATTTTCACTTTACATTCAGAAAACGCAACATTAGTCACAAGCTAACCGGATAAAGGATTTTTCAGAATAAAAGCTTGGCATTGATTTCCTGAGAACTTCCGGGCTTTCCACAATAAAACAGCTTTAAACTGACGATATGTTTAGACTGAATTATGCTGTTTAACATTGATTTTAATTTCTAACAATCCCTCCTTTCACACCATTTAAGGTGTGAACACAATACTAAAAGTAATAAGTTCTTCATCTGACTGCTTTTAAACTGACGGTATGTTTTAGACTAAATCATGCCATAAAACATGATTTTAATTTCTAACAATCCCTCCTTTCACACCTTTTAAGGTGTGAACACAATACTGAAATCAATGAGTTCTTCATCTGAACTTTGCATAGTACATAACTCATATCAAAAAACATACTATCAAAATGGAATGGTTCAAATAACCGTCATCAAAAATACAAACAATACATTGGTTGGTCTTCCAACATAAAGGTTTTCCCTTGTGCATAACTTCTAGTTTTAATCATTCAATATAGCAGCAACTTGTGGTATTAGAACATTTCTTACTCCCTCCTTTCACCGAAACCGTTCCCATACCACATTCAGTTGTTAAGGCACTTGTTATACAAAGCATAAAAAACATACAATTTAAAAATCGCATCACTGGTAACAGTATAAAACATAAAAAATAAACTATTTTAGAATAGTGGAAAGTAATACCACTTTGTAGCTGGTTCTTCATTCTAATGATTTCATCATTTGAAATATCACATGATTTGGACATTCTTTGAACAATCTCATCATTATCATCCATATCATTTAACTTCATTTACACACTGTCTTCATTTTCATCAATATCTGTATATGGGTTGAGTCGTCTTGTTCTGCTCGCAATTTAAACTGTTCCCTTATGAGAAATTTACCCTCCCCCCTTTCACTTTTTAAAGTATGAAAGTAATATGTTCTCTAGAAAAGGCCGTGGTGATCAATCGGTACGTTAGGGTGCGGGTACATGGAATGCAACCAACATCTAGCACTCCCCTGGGCCCCCCTATGCTATCCTTACCATCAAACATCTACTCTGGGATACGGCATTTCAGACAGTCATTTCTGGGAGAAGATTTTGGTCAGTTACAACAATTGGAGAATTTCATCACTTATGGTTCCTACTTCATTACCTGTGGTCTGTTCTAATGCAGTGATAAAGTTCCTTAAATGGTGTGAAAACCGGTGGAATATCAATAACTCATTATACTAATTTATCTTCAATTCTAGTCTACTTAAAGAACTATGCTAACCCCTTTAACAGTGTGTGGAACCCTGGGTGTCCGAGCATGTAACAGTTACTCCCTCCTTTATCAAGGATTTTAAAAACAGAAGTTATTTCATCAATGGTTTGTAGTTCAATTTAGGAATTTTCACTTATGGCGGATATGTTTCTACTTTAAAATTTGAGGTCATCCCTGATTAAATGGATGACCATCAGGAGGTGGTGGCGCTTGTCTTTTAAACTCATAATTTGGTGCCGTGCGCTCCCTGTGAAGCTACAAGTAAGATTTAAAACAACTGCTGGGTGGGTTGAGTGACCCCTTCTCTCTAAACGATATGGGTTGTCAAAAATATGCATCATTGCAATGAGTGATCCAAGGCCCCGCATGTATTACTCCCAATTATATTGCTTTTTCCAAAATTAAATTTGCAATCGCTCTTTGCCCAGTGTCCTTTAAAACTCTACATCTTGGACAAACAAATGTTATTTCCACCTAACAGTTCTCCTATGGTAATAACTATGCTACAATGGCGAAAACAATACTTTAGATTGGGATACTATATTTGGACTTGGTATTAGCTCTCCCTTTAACATTTCCAACAAACACAGATTTGTCTGTTCTTATAGAGTGGTCACTAAAACTATCCCTTTAGCTGTAGATCAATATTGTAACACATTAGATCTCTACCAAATTCACCATGAATAAAATTTTAGGGAATAATTCGTTTACATGATGGAAAGATTGAAAAATATGTTCTACTCTGTACTCCTAAGTCCCACAACACTCACTGCTTAAAGTGTAAAGTGTGGTGAATATTTCCATCAGTCTACCCCTTTATCTCACAGTACCCTCAGTGTGTTTTAGGATTATTTCCTCATTTTACTTTAACAGTTTCCTCTTTATTACTATTTTAATTTACCAATTTATTAATTCATGGCTAATAAATTTTTTGTCTTTACGTATTTATCAAGTCAATTCAAGTTTGTTTGTGAATAAGTGTGTTTATGTATAAACTCACTCACTCCCGTTTTCCTTTTCTCCTCCTCTTGTTGTCTCAAGCCACGACCCCCTCACATTCTGTTAGACCATGCCAACTCCTCTGGTTCCGTCTTCTCCTCAGTCCATCAGCTCTTGAATCCTTTCGCTGGTACTCTTTTCAGTGGCCCAACTGCTTTGCATTTCATCTCCTTCTTTACAGTCTCTTCGCTGTTGTATGGAGGGCGTATTCTGCTCTCATGTCCCACACTCTGCTCTTGTGCCAAATCTCGTGGCTCAGCTTGGAACTTCATGTCCTGGGTTAGGGACTGATGAGAGTATGCCTCTTTATGTCAGCATGCTGTTCTGGTTCTGGATGCCGCAGGTGGAGAAGGTTCTGGATGCAGTCTTGTCGTTGTTGGTTCAGCTCTGGTTCTCTGTCTGTTCGATGGAGGAGGAGGAGGAGGAGGAGTCTCCTGTAGTGAGGTCTTTTGTCTGATAGGGGTCGTAGCAGTCTGACAGGCAGAGAGAGAGAGAGAGTCCAGGTCTCGGGACGCATTACCTATAGAAATCTAACCTTCTCCACTCTATCTTCTAATCATACTATCTGTTTTAAATGTTAAATGCCATCTAAACACAATTAATGTCTACTAATAAATGTACTATATCTCTAAACATTGTTTTTTCTCCCACTGTAACACATCTACTCCAAATAACTCTTTCAGGAAACCATTTTCTTCTATAAATTGAAATACTTACATGTTTCAAGCACCACATGTTTCACACACTATAAAAGGACGTCTCCATATATTCTCCAATATTTAAATCTCACTATTACTTAGAACAATAGTAACTTTTGTGACTGGATACATCTGTGCACAGTCGCCACAATCTGTTGGGGAATTTTGTTCATAGAGTTTGTACATACAGTTGTCCTCGTGGGTTAGTACCCTGTTTCTACTGTAATAACTTTTCAATAATTTGCTCAGGTCACCAGTCGGTTGTCCATAGTCTTAACGGGGGTGTTTCTGGTACAGACTAAAACATGGATCCAGTGTATTTGGAGATTCCCCTAAATTGTAAATTCCCATCACTTAAATATTCCGATCACTTAAACCCATCTCATCATTTGATACAAGAACTGCATATAGGGGGGGTGAATGATCTTGATTGTAACCTCCTCATCTTTGGGAACGAGTATTTCTAACTCCTCCTCTTGTTGCTCAACTGATCTTTTGGCTCTGGGGATAAGTGAAAGTCTCTGAAACACAGCTGGTGTTTTGTTAGTGATGTGGGCATTTTCTATGAGTGAACTAATGGATCCATGTCTTTCATGATATTGTACTCCCCATCCAACCAGAAAGGTGCCAAGTGTAATGAGCACAATCAACAATGCTATTCTGACTCTTATCCTAGGGGACCCCATAATTGCTTTGGCTTTGTTCTTGACATTTTATCCATGGTTGTGTCAGTTATAAAATGTAAATGAGTACAAAAATAACGTATACGAAAATAGAAACAAAACGTTGGACTCTTTCAGGTGAAAAAACAAAATAGGTTTTCACTTTAGTGTACAATCTATAAAAATCTAAAGACAATTCGTCTTATGAGCTGTTACTATCTTAATCGTATTTCTATTTATTGTTTTGTTCCAGCTCTGCCAAATCAGTCCTAGCTTCCAATAACTTTTCTGGAAGTTGCCAGTGAAGGGTGACAATGTGTGAGGTGGTGTCAATTTGCTCCTTTTTCTTTACCTTTAAACCGGAGCGCGTGTGAAGTTCTTTACAACTTGTCACGGTTCCGACCACCGGGGATCAGCCCACTGTGTTTTGGGAACTTTCACCCTCACCCAATCACCTGGCCGAACAGGAGTCTCTTCTGATGTCTCGTCTGGTATCTGTGCAGTCTTTCCTAGCCTGTGTAGACAAAAACTTGGATAATATTACTCAGAGCTCTGACAATTCATCCACTTCTCCACTTCTATTTGTCTAATATCTCAAACTGGACCACTCCCTCCTTGGAGGAGGCCCAAGCTTTGGTATACCTTTTGTTGTTATGCGAGCTATTGTTGACAACATGTTATTAGTTATTAACTACAGCGTTACCGAAATCCATTATCTGACTAATCATGACCTTCCCTCCTTTGAGCATAAAATGCTCAATTAATATCGCAATGATTACTCTATTATGAATAGGACATGGAAAAACCCATAACGTCGTAGCAAACACATAAATCCTCTGTGTACCCACAAGGCGTACAAAGATGTTGTGTGATGTATCGTCTTCCAATGGTATAAATGCACATTGACTAAAAATCTGTCATTAGTACAAAAATATAGTTTACTTCTTGTTAGTTCAATAATGGCTTTTGTCATGGTACTATGTATCAGTGTTACTGCGAAAAAACCACACTGCTGTTGCTAATACGTCTTAATAGCTCTAGTATTAGAGATTGGCTGACACTGTTAAACAAACAAATCATGACAAAATAATAATTCTTTAAACTAGAGGGAAATACAAACTACTCTCACAGAGGGTTGCACGCAGAAGAACATGAAGGGCTGATGTCCCTCACTTAAAAATAGATATTGCCTTATGCACTACTTTATAAATCAGCAAATTCACTTGAACATAAATAAATGAAGACTGATTCTTGAAACTGTTTTAAAAACCATCCAAGCTCAGTGTTATGTTATTTAGTTGGCAGCTCATGCCTTAAATCAGAAACTTCAGACCTATTATAAAAATGTGTTTATGAGATTAATCTGACTCCATATTCCTCAACTATAATAAATGAAGTTCCCCTTTAAACACAGCCCCGGTCTTCTGACGGGGTCTATCTATTACTGGCTGGTAAATGTTGTGCCAGTTTCTGTCACTCTGTCACTGTTCTCCCGCTAACAGTCACTCTCTAGTTCTGCTGGGTTCTTGTTGACTTCTTCACTGGTTTGAGCCAAGCGATCTTATTGAAACACCTCCCTTTGTAGCCAGACTTCACCACAGCAGAATCGAGTTTCTGTAGCTGCACATCAGGTGTAGCCTGAACTGCCCCTTCAACTGCAGTCGATTTAAACAGGAGGACTTGGTAAGGACCCTCCTTCTTGGGCGAGGACTAGGCTTTCATCTTCATATTTTGGGCGTAAACCCATTTTCTTGACCTCTCTAGCTGTGTGGGCACAATAGTTTTCTGTGTGGGGGAACAACATCACTCGTAATCCTTTCCTTCTCATAATTACAAAAATAGTCTGCTAAATGTTCTACTATGTTTTAATCTTCTTATACTGATCTGTGGATGATTTATAGTTAAATGCAATATGCTACTCACTATTGTTAAATAACATTCAACACATTCATTTTGGAAATACTATTCCTCTTTGCCATCCCTGAGACCCCCTGCCTCTGTTATAGTCATGGAAACCTCCCCTGGGGTAACTGTGTGGAGAGGCGTTGTTTGGTGCAATGTTCTGCGGACACTCTCTGGACCAATGTGTCAGCTGACCACATTTGAAGCATCCTTCACTTTGGGAACCTCTTGCTGTTGATTGAAAACGTCCTCCTCTGCCCCTTCGTTGTATGGGAGGGTATACCTGTGCTTGCGGCTGTACTTGGGTAGGCAGATATGCAGGTGTTTGCTGTTGAAGATAATGTGGTGCTTGTGGCTGTACTTGGGTAGGAAGATACACAGGTGCTTGCTGTTGCTGGAGTTGTGTGGGACATGCATTGGACCAATGTGACGTCTGACCACATGTGTAGCAGCCACCATTCTGGAAACGTCTTCCTCTGAAACGTCCTCCTCCGCTTTGTTGGTTCTGCATTTGATTCTCTGGTTCTTCCTGAGTTTGAACTGTTAGAGGTGTTCGCCCTGCCTTCTCTGGTTCTATGGCTATCTCTGAAAGCTTCTCCTCCCTTCTCCTTGTCTTCTTCCTACAAGCCTCAATGTCTTTCTCAGCTACCTGCATCTTCAAAAGTCTTAGTTTTAGTGCTTTCATCACTTCGTCATTTTCCCTCTGTGTTGCCTGGTATGTCATGTCTTGGTGAATGAGATGTTGTCTCCATTCTTCAATGGGTTTAATGTCTAATCCCACCTTGTCTTCCAGGCATGCCTGCACAGATTGGGGAAGGGCTTTAATGACCGCATTCTTCCACAACATCACGACAGCCGGAGAAGCGTCATGTCGTTCTCCAGTGCTGTCCTCCACACTCCTTCACATCTCTTCAAGAAGGCATGCATGTCTTCCTCCGTTCCTTTTTTCAGGCTGTTGAGGGCATGTAAACTGCATGCTGTCGGGTAGATGTGACGAATAGCAGCCCAATAGCTCGACCTGATTTTGTTGAATGAAATGTCATCTGGAGAGTTGGCGCATTTGGCCTCGAAATCTACTGCTCTTGCCTTTAGTCTTCCTTCTATCCGTCTAGCAGTGCCCTCATGTCTCCCAAGCACAGGTCGTCTTGGACAGTGTGTTGTGCACCGACAGAAATGCTAGAGAGATGCATGTTATTTACGTTTGCTTTCTCTCATTCCAGGCTTCCTGATTATTTTCACCTGTGTCTCCTGTGCTCATCAATGTCAGCCCCGCCCCTGATGGCCCACCTGTGTCTAGTTACCCTGTGCTATATTCCCCTGTCTCCCAAGTGTTCTTTGTCAGTTCGTATTGTCTCTTGCTATGGTCAGCTCTATGCTCTTTGTGCTCTTGTAAAGTTTGATTCCTCACTACGTGAGCGCTTTCATTTTGTTCCTCTATTTTGTCATCTCGGTTAGAGATTGATAGTTACCTTTTTGTTGTTCATTGCTGTATTTGGAAAATAAAGTATCTTACAAGTACTTTACCTCTGTTCCCGGGTCGTGCAATTGGGTCCTACATCCTAAGTGTCTGAGTTCGTAACAGAACGAACTGACCATTATGGACCCAGCCGACCCAAGAACGCTTCACGCAGCGCTGTCAGCACAGGGCGTGAAGATCTTTCATCACGAGGAACAGCTGGGCCTAGTCAACCAGGAAATGCAAGAACTAAGAGGACGCCAGGCCGGGATTCAGGAAGCATTATCCACACAGATGCAACAACTGGCTGTCCAAATGAATCATTTTTTCACTCACCAACAGACTGCTCCTCCGGTGACGTCATCCACAACTGAGAGGTTGCCTGTCAATGCTCCAGCTGATTTCCCAAGTCAGGCTGTTTCTTCCCCTTTACGGCTGGCTCTTCCGGAGAGATTTTCCGGAGATTCTTCTAATTGCAGAGCCTTTTTGGTACAGTGCGATCTGCATTTTCAACACAACCCAGGAGCCTTTTCATCGGACCATGGTAAAGTGGCGTTTATTGTGTCTCATTTAACGGGAAGAGCTGCAGCCTGGGCTACTGCAGAATGGTCAAGAGAAACTGAACTATGTTACTCATTGACCGATTTCATAGAGACTATGAGTCGTATTTTTGACCACTCATCGCCTGCTACAGAGGCCAGCAGAAAACTTTTTCATATACGCCAGCTCAACCGCCAGGTGGTTGATTACGCCATCGAGTTTCGCACAGCAGCAGCGGACAGCGGATGGAATGTTCCGGCTCTTCGTGACGCCTTCATGACGGGACTTTCGGAACCGATAAAAGACCAGCTGGCTCCACTGGAGACACCCCGGGATCTGGAATCTCTCATCGCCGTGGCCATCCGGATCGATAACCGTCTTCGGGAAAGAGAGAGGGAGCGTCGACGCAACCGAGACGTTATTCCCAGCTCCCAGAATGCATCTTGGTGGGTCGCGCCGCCAGCCGAGGATGTCCAGCCCATGTTACCACACCGTCAGAGGATTACACTTCCGAATGGCTCCGGGGAACCCATGCAGCTGGGAAGAACCAGGCTTTCTCTGGAGGAGAGGCAGCGCCGTCTACGGGAGGGTTGTTGTTTCTACTGCGGCCAGTCGGATCATCAACTCGCTTCATGCCCGGGAAAAGATCGTGCTCACCAGTCAAAAGGAGGGCGCTGGTGAGCAAGTTTCCCGCAGACTTTCCTCCTCGACCTGTTACGCAGGTAAACATTTGTATTAACAATCAAACCATTGACCAGGGTGTGTTAATAGACTCAGGGGCTGACGAAAGTCTTATGGACTGGGGCGTAGTAAATCAGCTAGAAATAAAGACTGTTCCGCTATCTCATCCTATTAATGCCAGTGCCTTAGACGGCCGCTTGTTGTTCACAGTTACCCATTGCACTGAGCCCATTCAGATTACTGTGAATAAGGACCATACCGAGAGCATGCAATTCCATATTTTTGAGTCGGCTCAGCACCCGATTATATTGGGGTTTCCATGGCTAAAGATCCACAATCCTCACATTGACTGGCGTTCAGGGAAAATTAAAGAATGGGGAGAGGATTGTATGGGCAGGTGTAAACTTTCACAACCTGTTAATGCACCAACAGACTCTCGTAAAATCATTATAGATCACCCCGACTATCCTGATCTACAGAAGGTACCTTCCTGTTACCATGATTTAAAGGAAGCCTTTAACAAATCCAAAGCCATGTCGCTACCTCCTCACCGAGATTTTGACTGTCCCATTGATCTCTTACCGGGAGCCCCCATTCCCAAGGGGAAACTTTATTCGATTTCGAGACCTGAGAGAGCAGCAATGGACGAATACATTTCCTCTTCACTCAAATCAGGAATTATCCGTCCTTCATCTTCTCCAGCCGGAGCGGGATTTTTCTTTGTGGGAAAGAAAGACGGGTCTCTGAGACCTTGCATAGACTACAGTCCACTAAATGACATTACGGTGAAGAACCGCTATCCTCTGCCACTCATGACATCTGCCTTTGAACTACTTCAAACTGCCAAAATATTCACCAAGTTAGATTTAAGAAATGCATATCACTTGGTTAGAATAAGAAAAGGGGATGAGTGGAAGACAGGATTCAACACTCAGAGTGGTCACTATGAGTATCTAGTAATGCCTTTTGGACTATGCAATGCACCGGCTGTGTTTCAAGCTCTTGTGAATGAGGTTTTACGGGAATTTTTGAATATTTCAGTGTTTGTGTATCTGGATGATATTCTGATTTTCTCCCCAGACACTAAGTCTCATGTTAACCATGTCCGTCAGGTTTTGCAGAAACTGCTAGAGAATCAGTTATATGTCAAGGCAGAGAAGTGTGAGTTCCACACAAAAGAGGTATCCTTCTTAGGATACATAATCTCACCTAATCATATGCAAATGGATCCTGCTAAAATCAGTGCAGTATCCCAGTGGCCTACACCAGACTCCAGGAAGAAGGTCCAACAGTTTCTAGGGTTTGCTAACTTCTATAGGAAGTTTATTAGGAATTTCAGTTCTGTTGCTGCCCCTCTACATGTTCTGACTTCTCCTAAGGTTCCTTTCAAGTGGACTCCCCAGGCGGACTTCGCTTTCCAACGTCTCAGAGAGAGATTCACATCAGCCCCCATACTCACCATTCCAGATCCCCAGCGCCAGTTTATGGTCGAGGTTGATGCTTCCAATGAGGGAATTGGAGGAGTACTGTCTCAACGTTCTGCAGAAGACAACAAGATGCATCCATGTGCTTACCTGTCGCGGAAACTGACAACGGCAGAGCGGAATTACGACGTGGGGAACAAGGAACTGTTAGCTGTAAAAGCTGCCCTCGAGGAATGGAGACACTGGTTAGAGGGTGCAGAGCAGCCGTTTTTAGTCTGGACAGATCACAAGAATCTGGAATATATAAGAAAGGCTAAGCGTCTCAACTCCCGTCAGGCCAGGTGGACACTATTCTTTAGTAGGTTCAATTTCACCCTCTCTTTTCGTCCCGGGTCTCAGAATCAAAAACCCGATGCTTTGTCTCGTCTTTATGATCCAGAACCACTTGCGGTAGAGCCCAAGACCATCCTTCCACTTAACCGTGTGATCGGAGCCTTTTCCTGGCAAGTGGAGTCGGACGTAAAAAAGGCGAATGTCAAGAATCCAGCACCTAGCGAGTGTCCCAACAATCTGCTGTTTGTTCCTGAGGCTCTTCACTCCAAGGTCATCCACTGGGCTCACTCATCTGTGCTTTCGTGCCATCCGGGGGTAACAAGGACAATGTTCAGGATACAACAACGTTTCTGGTGGCCAGCCATGAAGAAAGATGTGGCAGAGTACGTAGCGGCTTGTCCGGTGTGTGCGTGTAATAAGACCTCATCACAAGTCAAGATGGGCTTGCTCCAGCCCCTGCCGATTCCCCAACGTCCTTGGTCACACATTTCAATGGATTTTGTGACAGGATTTCCTTCATCCAGAGGCAAGACTACGGTCTTAACAGTGGTGGATCGATTTTCAAAGATGGCTCACTTCATCCCATTGACCAAGCTTCCCTCTGCCAAAGTCACCGCAGAGGTCATGATGAATCACATATTCAGGATCCATGGATTCCCTGATGACATTGTTTCCGACAGGGGTCCACAATTCATTTCCGTTTTCTGGAAGGAGTTTTGTCGACTCATAGGTGCCACCGTCAGCTTGTCATCAGGATATCATCCTCAGTCAAATGGACAGTCGGAGCGTCTGAACCAGGAACTAGAGACTACGCTACGTTGTCTCGTCTCCCGGAACCAGACTACCTGGAGTGACCACCTCACATGGGTCGAGTTTGCCCACAATACTCTTCCTACGGCAGCCACAGGTGTCTCTCCATTCCATTGTGTCAATGGTTTCCAGCCTCCATTTTTCCCTAACAACGAGGAAGAGGTGAGGGTTCCATCGGCTCATGCCATGATCAGACGTTGTCGACGAGTTTGGGCTGGTGCTCGCCAGGCTCTTCTCCGAAGTTCAGCTCGGATGAAGGCTGTTGCAGACGTCCATCGCAGGGTCGCTCCCTCCTACAGACCAGGCCAAAATGTTTGGCTTTCCACTAAGGACTTACCACTCCATGTCGCCTCAAGGAAACTGGCTCCGAGATTTGTGGGTCCTTTCCCGGTGTCCAGAGTCATCAACCCGGTGTCTGTACGCTTGCAACTCCCCAGAACTATGAGAGTACATCCGACGTTTCACGTCAGTAAAATCAAGCCGGTGTGTGAGAGCACACTTGTTCCCGCCTCCAAGCCCCCTCCACCGCCCGAGTTCTTTGAAGGGGGTGAGGTTTACAAGGTCCGTAAGCTACTAGAGGTCCGTAATAGGGGGAGGGGGAAGCAATTCCTGGTAGACTGGAAGGGTTACGGTCCTGAGGCTAGAAGCTGGGTAGCTGCGTCATTTATCGTAGACAAGACGCTTATCCACGATTTTTACAATCAGCCTGGGCCATCAGGAGTTGGCCCTAGAGGGGGGGGTACTGTTGTGCACCGACAGAAATGCTAGAGAGATGCATGTTATTTACGTTTGCTTTCTCTCATTCCAGGCTTCCTGATTATTTTCACCTGTGTCTCCTGTGCTCATCAATGTCAGCCCCGCCCCTGATTGGTCCCACCTGTGTCTAGTTACCCTGTGCTTATATTCCCCTGTCTCCCAAGTGTTCTTTGTCAGTTCGTATTGTCTCTTGCTATGGTCAGGTCTATGCTCTTTGTGCTCTTGTAAAGTTTGATTCCTCACTACGTGAGCGCTTTCATTTTGTTCCTCTATTTTTGTCATCTCGGTTAGAGATTTGATAGTTACCTTTTTTGTTGTTCATTGCTGTATTTGGAAAATAAAGTATCTTACAAGTACTTTACCTCTGTCTCCCGGGTCGTGCAATTGGGTCCTACATCCTAAGTGTCTGAGTTCGTAACACAGTGTACTTCTCCAGATCATTCAGCCACTTCTGACCTCCTTTGGTGAGTGGAGGTAGCTTGGACACTAATGTTTCCATGTCCCTGTGAGTCCATGGTTGGTATTGAAATCCTACTTCTCCAGCTGCTATCACCGGTAATATGTGGATTGTGCCGTTCTTGAGTCTTCCAGCTAAGCTACTGTTGTAGCGCCTTGAGATCCGTCTTCCTCTCTTCTTTTGAGTTCCTCCTTCAGCTGGTTAACTTCACCAGATAGCATCCTGACTTCATACTCCAAGTCTTTGACACGTGTAGCTGTGGGGAGTCCATCCAACTCCAATACTTCTCCTATAGGGGCTTGGTGAAAAGGGTTGTTCTCTGATATGTTGGAAAAAGACACTTCGGTTAGACTTGGATTCTGCTCTTGAGTTTGGATAACTGGAGCCTCTTCTGTTATTCCTGCTGTGTCTTCCTTCACTGGCAGATCTGCCACTTCTAACACATGTATGCTGTTTGTCAATCCCTGGCTGGCATATTTCAGATGGAGCAGCAGACTTGTAACTGTCGTTTTTCTTTTTTCAGCTTTGTTCATAGCGCTTTTTTCAGGTCCATACCAAAAGGGGTGTCTGGTGTGGATCCATGCTTCTTGCTGGTGTAAGTATCTCTCGTTCTCATAAGCAAACTACAGCTTTTCTATGGGCTTTTGTTGGGCCAGGTTGATCATCTGCTGGAATCAATCCTCTCGTCTGCCATTGATCAAACAATTCCTGTATCTGTTTCCAGTTCTTTTGTCTGTCTGATGCATGTGTTGTGGCATCTGATCTGACATGTACCTTTGCCTTGATGTCTGCAGTTGACCCTGGCTCTGCGGGTGCTCCTAACTTAGTGTATTTTGGCGACATATTGCTTAAGTAGTTGGATATAGTTATTAAATGTATCAAAGATGAATCATCAAAAATATGCAAATTTTTTTAGATTTTTTTTTTTTTTTTTTTTTTTAAACTTGTACAGTGGCTTGGCTTTGAAATATGCAAATAGAAATCTCGTAAAAATCTAGCTTTACTGTGTATAGTGTATGAAATGTGTGCATGAAATTATGCTAATGTCACAAACTATGTTTTTACTTCAATTGTGTGGTGTTTAGGTATTCTACAGTCTAGGTTGAAAGACTTATGTAAGGTTTCTTATCTTAATATCAGGAACCACCTGTGATTCTATCTATGTGTGATGAAGTAAGTGTTCATCTATAATACTTGAAAGTAAACCGTAGCATAATTATAATCAATTGGTAAACAGTCAAACTTAAACCAGCGAATACACTTGCAATCACAATTTTTAGGATTAATGGACAAAGCATAAAACAGCCATCAGCACACACAATTTTTAGGATTAATCGACAAAGCATAAAACAGCCATCAGCACACACAATTTTTAGGATTAATCGACAAAGCATAAAACAGCATCAGCACACACAATTTTTAGGATTAATCGACAAAGCATAAAACAGCCATCACATTGCACAGTATAAGCATAAGCAGGTAAAACTCCTTTGCAAGGACTAATATTTCAAAAATCAGATTTGAGCTTTTTTAGAAAATACAATAATCCCTTTCTTCAAAAACCAAACTCCAACGGTATAGATAAGCTGATTCAGCAAAATGGAATATCTAATTCAAACTTTGACTCAAGAAGAATGATTTGTTCTACACACTATGGAGGTCATGAATATTGAATTAGCCTCATGTGAGTGAAACTGAATGGATTTCAAAAAGACAACAACTGGTCCTCTGAATTAGCATTTCACAGAATGGCGACTGCCATGTAATTGTTTGTCAACATGAGGTCAAAACAAGATGGCAACTGATTTCAAATGCTGACCTGCAGAACAAAGAGTTTTTTGCAAGAAGAATGGCTGTTTCTGATGCGTTGAAATCCTGGAGGTGTTGATCTCAACTGGGGAGACCTCATTCCAGGCTAAACTTCAGAGCAGTGTAACAGCACGACTCTCTCAATATGCTATACAATTTAAACAAGTTAATACAAAATAGTTAGAGACCATCAAAAACTATTAGCCTTTGGTCGTCTGGGCAACTCTCACGCTATTGTGCGACCAAATGGGAAGCCAGTCAAACACTATTAGAAGAATATCGTCTAACGAACAAATTCCCGCATTTCCCTCCGTAATGCACACGTAATGAGTAAAGAGTATACTTCAGACTTCCACAGACTCTTATCACCAATTAAACAAGAGACCATCTCACTTATTTGGGACAATGAAACAAGACGATTCCATCTGATCTTGAGACTAAAAAACGAGACGATGCCATCAACTCTCTTTAACAAGAAGATTCCATCTTTAACTTGCTAATAACAACGAGAAAGATACCATCTATTTCTCTGTCAAGAAGATACCATCTGTCTTGAGAATATACAAAACGACAAGAGTCCATCTATAAGTCGTCAAACACAATATAATAAGTAGTTGGATATAGTCCTTAAATGTATCAAAGATGAATCACTAATCAACTGAATAGTACCTTCGCTCCTGATAACAAATATCCTATGTCATCCGAACTTAACTTTAATATCTGGATTTTTTTTTAATTTTTTTTTTTAAAAGATTATATAAATACCGGCTTAAAAGCACATTAAATTATCCGGCTTGGAAAACACACACATTATAATCATGCAGTTGGTTTAAAAAACATGCAGTTGGTTAATGAATCAAAGAAAGGAAAATAGACTCACCCTGCTTGGTATAAAACAACGCCACGTGGTTTGGTTTAAATTTAGATATTTAACATTACATTAACAGCTGTTCTCAGGATGTCCTGCTCGCCTCAAAACACACAAATCTAAATGGTTCTATATAAGCTATTGAAGAATTTGATATAACTGGCTTCTTCTTACCGTTTGTGTATGGGCCCTTTGTGTGTTTTTTTGGTTCGC
The DNA here is from genome assembly GCA_012861695.1 of Trematomus loennbergii. NCBI lineage: Eukaryota > Metazoa > Chordata > Actinopteri > Perciformes > Nototheniidae > Trematomus > Trematomus loennbergii. The sequence goes on along the minus strand of JAAOOA010001570.1, from coordinate 4,775 downwards.
GAAATCTCCGTCGAAACTAGCAGTTTCTCTCCCAGTGTCGAGATCACATGTCTGGGTCAGCCAAATTGTTGATAATTCGTGATCTTCTCGCTCCCAGGAAAGAAACTTAAAATAACGAGACTAATGGAGTCTCTGAAAAGGTTCAAATGGGTTTAATTAAGTAACGTGGTTAAAGAACAAGCATGGTGAATGGAAAGACAAAGCCGGTGTTGTCTTGGAGGAGGCTGCAGCGAAGAAAAAGGCGCGAGCGGTCCTCTGTCCGCTGTTTTTATCCATGTCTCCTCGTCTCCCGCTGTGCAAATAGTGGGTATTCCCTTCTCATTTGCCGGTTCGATATCGCGAGAGCACAGATGATTTCGACATTGATATCTCTGCCTACTTCCTTAAGCATTTTCTCCTCATTATCTCTGTCATGACTTTCTATTTAATACCTTATAAACAGCTGTAATACTTAGTTTAGAAGTCCTAGTGGTTCCGCTCCGGCACAGTTCTTATTTTACGGAAATTACCTCTGACGTCATAGCTTCTCACGTATCTGTAAACACTACGATCAACTAGACCTTCATTTAATATTCAGCAGTAATAATATCTTAACGTCTATCGATGTAGTGTTAAAGTCCGTACGTTTGTGTGTAACACTCCACGTCATTTTCACTTTACATCAGAAAACGCAACATTAGTCACAAGCTAACCGGATAAAGGATTTTTCAGAATAAAAGCTTGGCATTGATTCCTGAGAACTTCCGGGCTTTTCCACAATAAAACAGCTTTAAACTGACGATATGTTTAGACTGAATTATGCTGTTTAACATTGATTTTAATTTCTAACATATCCCACATTGAATACTGTTTTACAAACTGGTCATTTGCTTGTGCCACAAACTGAAACCCATAGAACAGCTGTACAAGAGAGCTATCAAGGTGTTTGACAGAAAGCCACATTCATACCACCACTGTACCATCCAAAAATACAGAGATGCTGTATGAGAAACCAATGTGAGTTTGGAAAATTGCACAGTATAAATCTATTTTAGTATACCTCAACAATGGAATTATGATCGGTAGAAATGGCCATGACATGGGACCTTTAAAGTTGTTACAGCCTCATGTAAGCAGAGCTGCTCAGGACCCTTTATATTCATGTAGAGAAGTGAAGCACCATGGAGTCTGTAATCAACTGCGATATTTAAACATCAGCTGAAACAACTCACAGTTAGCAGCTTAGATCCTGCTGCTTTATGACTGCTCTGACAGTCAAACAATACAGTTTCACAGTCTGACTTTCAGTGGCAGTTTCCCGTGTCTCTGCTCTGAAGAATATTTCAGTTCATGAGAGTCCTGAACACATGAGGACATCTAATAACACTGCCTCCATCTAGTGGACACAAACAGGTACTGCTGTGTGTGTGTGTGTGTGTTGTGTGTGTGTGTGTGTGTGTGTGTGTGTGTGTGGTGTGTGTGTGTGTGTGTGTGTGTGTGGTGTGTGTGTGTGTGTGTGTGTGTGGTGTGTGTGTGTGGGTGTGTGTGTGTGTGGTGTGTGTGTGTGTGTGGTGTGTGTGTGTGTGTGTGTGTGTGTGTGTGTGTGTGTGTGTGTGTGTGTGTGTGTGTGTGTGTGTGTGTGTGTGTGTGTGTGTGTGATAGTGAGCAGCAGCAGCTCCTCTCTCTCCCTCTCACTCGTCTCAGCGTCTCTCTCAGGATGGATCAGTTTTCTTCTGGATTTCTAATAACAGTTTCTGCTGCAGAGCGTCGCTTCCCTCTCCGAGGAAAACAGGTGAGCGGCTAAACATATATAACATATTCAACTACAAACAGGAGTCAAATCTGCACAACAACGTGTGATGGTAGTACAGTCAGTGTGATGTCAGTACAGTCAGTGTGATGGTAGTACAGTCAGTGTGAAGGTAGTTCAGTCAGTGTGATGGTAGTACAGTCAGTGTGATGGCAGTACAGTCAGTGTGATCCGCATAGCTATGGTAACTATTTTGTTGTTTTTCATTATCTGAGCCAGTGGTAGCATGTAGATGTTAAAGAGAAGAGGCCCCAAGATGGAGCCTTGAGGTACCCCACATGTCATTTTTGCCAACTCAGATGTGTATTTACCTATAGAAACAAAGTTTTTTCTGTCCTTTAAGTAGGACTCAAACCAATTTAGAACTGTTTCCGAAAGTCCCACCCAGTTTTCTAGTCGGTCTAGTAATATGTTGTGGTCAACAGTATCAAACGCAGCACTGAGATCTAATATACTAACACTGAAGTTCTGCCACTGTCTGTGTTTAAGTGGATGTCATTGAAGACCTTTACAAGAGCAGTCTCAGTGCTGTGGTTTGGACGAAATCCTGACTGGAACACATCCAAACAGTTATTTAAATGCAAGAAGTTACTCAACTGTTGAAATACAACCTTTGCAATGATTTTACCTAGAAATGGCAGGTTTGATATTGGCCTGTAATTGTTCATTACTGAAGCATCTAGATTATTCTTTTTTAAGAGCGGTTTAATGACTGCAGTTTTCAGTGCCTGTGGAAAAATACCTGAGTGAAGAGATGTGTTTACTATATGAAGTAGATCTGAGGCCATGCAATGAAAAACATCTTTGAAAAATCCTGTTGGAACAATATCAAGGCAGCAGGAGGAGGATTCAGAAGTTGAATAATGTCCTCTAAGTTTTTATCATTAATCTGATGGAATTGTGTCATGGTGTTTGCATTGATATTAGGTGGACATAGGGACAACACATTTGCTGTACCTGATGCAGAGGCACTGACTGCTTGTCTAATTTTCTGAATTTTGTCAGTGAAGAAGGAGGCAAAATCATTGCATGCCCTGGTGGATAGAAATTCAGATGCTACTGACACTGGGGGGTTAGTTAGTCTGTCGACGGTAGCAAACAAGGCACGTGCGTTGTTTTTGGTTTTGGTAATGATGTCAGAGAAGAAAGACTGTCGTGCGTTTTTCAATTCCAAATTATAAAGGCCAAGTCTCTCTTTATATAGTCAGTGTGATGGTAGTCAGTGTGATGGTAGTAAAGTCAGTGTGATGGCAGTACAGTCAGTGTGATGGTAGTTCAGTCAGTGTGATGGTAGTGCAGTCAGTGTGAAGGTAGTACAGTCAGTGCGATGGTAGTTCAGTCAGTGCGATGGTAGTACAGTCAGTGTGATGGTAGTACAGTCAGTGTGATGGTAGTACAGTCAGTGTGATGGTAGTTCAGTCAGTGTGATGGTAGTACAGTCAGTGTGATGGTAGTACAGTCAGTGTGATGGTAGTTCAGTCAGTGTGATGGTAGTACAGTCAGTGTGATGGTAGTACAGTCAGTGTGATGGTAGTCAGTCAGTGTGATGGTAGTACAGTCAGTGTGATGGTAGTACAATCAGTGTGATGGTAGTACAGTCAGTGTGATGGTAGTTCAGTCAGTGTGGTGGTAGTTCAGTCAGTGTGATGGTAGTACAGTCAGTGTGATGGCAGTACAGTCAGTGTGATGGTAGTACAGTCAGTGTGATGGTAGTTCAGTCAGTGTGGTGGTAGTACAGTCAGTGTGATGGTAGTACAGTCAGTGTGGTGGTAGTACAGTCAGTGTGATGGCAGTACAGTCAGTGTGATGGCAGTACAGTCAGTGTGATGGTAGCACAGTCAGTTGGATTGTAGTACAGTCAGTGTTATGGTAGTACAGTCAGTGTGGTGGTAGTACAGTCAGTGTGATGGTAGTTCAGTCAGTGTGATGGTAGTACAGTCAGTGTGAAGGTAGTACAGTCAGTGTGATGGTAGTACAGTCACTGTGATGGTAGTACAGTCAGTGTGATGGTAGTACAGTCAGTGTGATGGTAGTACAGTCAGTGTGATGGTAGTACAGTCAGTGTGATGGTAGTTCAGTCAGTGTGATGGTAGTACAGTCAGTGTGATGGTAGTACAGTCAGTGTGATGGTAGTTCAGTCAGTGTGATGGTAGTACAGTCAGTGTGATGGTAGTACAGTCAGTGTGATGGTAGTTCAGTCAGTGTGATGGTAGTACAGTCAGTGTGATGGTAGTACAATCAGTGTGATGGTAGTACAGTCAGTGTGATGGTAGTACAGTCAGTGTGAAGCTGCTGCAGGGGAATCTGTAACACTGCACCACTTAGATATAATGTTAAATAACCTCAAGATACTACAGTCAGGAGAAGTAGAAGTATGAAGTGAGAGGAAATGGAAATACTTAAAGTACCTACAGTGTACTTCAGTGTGTTTGAAGTACAATATATATCTGCACCAGTATTCTTCCATACTACTTTATAACGAGTTATGAGTTAATTAGTGACATCTCATCACAGGTGAACAAACTGAGCATCATCACCAGAGAGACTGTGTGTGTGTGTGTGTGTGTGTGTGTGTGTGTGTGTGTGTGTGTGTGTGTGTGTGTGTGTGTGTGTGTGTGTGTGTGTGTGTGTGTGTGTGTGTGTGTGTGTGTGTGTGTGTGGTGTGTGTGGTGTGTGTGTGTGTGTGTGTGTGTGTGTGTGTGGGTGTGTGTGTGTGTGTTGTGTGTGTGTGTGGTGTGTGTGTGTGTGTGTGTGTGTGTGTGTGTGTGTGTGTGTGTGTGTGTGTGTGTGTGTGAAACTAACACCACATACGATATACACCTGAACATCAGCAGGAGAGGACTCTTTAAAGTAGAGACACTACATCCTGATATACACCTGAACATCAGCAGGAGAGGACTCTTTAAAGTAGAGACACTACATACTGATATACACCTGAACATCAGCAGGAGAGGACTCTTAAAGTAGAGACACTACATACTGATAT